>VYZP01078286.1:61790-74734 GCA_013400635.1 Hypocryptadius cinnamomeus | reverse complement strand
TAATGGCTCTGGGTGTGTCAGTGACTGTCCTGATGGCTCCTCTCGGTTCAGGGCAGAGCTTTGGAGGCTCCGTGCTGGGCGCTGCTCCCGTCCCGTCGCGGCCGCCGATGCTGTTGGCGATGAGCGCCTGCAGCAGGAAGGCGCTGACCCTGCTCAGCAGCGTGTTCGCCGTCTGCGGCCTCGGGCTGCTGGGCATCTCCGTCAGCACCGACTACTGGCTCTACCTGGAGGAGGGCATCGTCCAGCCCCAAAACCAGACGGCCGAGATCAAGCTCTCGCTGCACTCGGGGCTCTGGAGGGTCTGCTTTCTGGCAGGTAGGGTCTCCCCTCTCTCTCGGTTTGTTGTGTGTCAGCGCCACCCAGCAGGAAAGGGCCGAGAAAAATGGGATTTTTAGAGGCTCTGCCCATCCCTGCTTCCAAACTCAGGCACAACCTTTGGCAAGCAATGTCATCTCTTCATGCCTGACTTTAACAGCCCAAAGGATAAATCTGCCTTTGCACACAGGCTTAGGTGAGTTTGCTGCTGCCCTGCCAGACCCCCTGCCCTGTTCCAGAGCTGCAGCCACGATGCCTTGGGCAGCAGCTAAAAACTTTCCATTTCATTCCTGCAAAATTCGGATTCAGGTCAGCTGGACCATTCCCTCCCCCTGTGCCAAGTTTGATGAAGCAACTTGGCTGCAAGGACAGAGTTGAACAGAACCCAAGGGAATGGGAATCTCAAAGTGACCAACCTGAAATGTCACAAAGTTTCAGCTGCTTTGGGAAAGTCAGGGGAGAAGTGGGGAGCTCTGATATGGCCCCTGGGATGACCTTAAACCCCCCTGGCTTCAGAGTTCACGTTTTTGTCCGCGTGTGCCGCAGGTGAGGAGCGTGGCCGGTGCTTCACCATCGAATACGTCATGCCCATGAACATCCAGCTGACCTCTGAATCCACAATCAACGTCCTGAGTAAGTGGTTTGGTGGGGTTTCACCCTTTACATCCTGCAAATCACCGAGTCCCAAGCACTAGGGACCCTCCCCCAGAAATCCCCTTTGTGCCCTTGCCAAAGAAGCTCTGAGTTCCTCGACAGTGCTGCCACAAAATGATGCAACTATGTTTTTTACTATGGGAATTGCCAGAGTGCTCGTAAGCTTTTGGGGACATCCCTTTCTAATGGCAGGATGGCCACGGAGGCTCTAAGCTGTACAATTTCCTGTCACTGGCTATTCAGCACTAATGTTTATCAAAGTGTTTGGCTTTTTAGTCTCCTCTCTGTAATTTGCAGCTGTATTTATTCCCTAGCAATTTTACATGTTATATAGCAGGATGGATTAAGGATGGAGTGTCACAGCTCTCACAATGAATTCTGCAGTCATTTCTGAATTAATAAATAGAAGTGTTTTGAAGACACGCAGTGAAGCTAGAGAAAAATGCACGTTCTGATAGTTTCCTATGCAGCACTTCACACAAAAACCCTCAGAAATGCAAACATCAGCAGAGTCACCACCATGGAGGTGGGACACTAGCACAGGTTGCCCAGAAAGTCTGTGGATGCTCCATCCCTAAAAATGTTCAAGGCCAGGTTGGATGGAGCCTGGAGCAACCTGGGATAGTGGGAAGGCGTTCCTGTCCATGGCAGAGAGCTGGAACATAAGGTCCCTTCCAACCCAAACCGTTCTGTGATTCCATAACTCTATGTTTTACTCAGCTCATTAGCAAGGAGAGAAACTCAGACTCAACATGGTCTGAGCAGGAGGGTTGGAGCCATCTCACACAGCCAAGTGCATTTCTCGCACTATTTAGGGAATATTAACCTTCTCCCACTTCCCTCTGCTCCTCTCTCAACAGAGATGATCCGCTCTGCCACCCCCTTCCCTCTGGTCAGCCTTTTCTTCATGTTCATCGGCTTCATCCTGAGCAACATCGGCCACATCCGCCCTCACAGGACCATCCTCGCCTTCGTCTCGGGGATATTCTTCATCCTCTCAGGTCAGTTCTGCAAGCCAGGTTTTCTCCTGACAGCCCTTGAGCATGGAGCACGTTTGCTTTGGTAGCTGCTGGTGCGCTCCTAACCTGCCCTGCTGGCTCCTTGTTGGACTCATCACTCCCAGCTCAGTCCCACAGCCTGATCAGACCTTGTGGGATGGATGCAGAGCTTTGTGGAAATGTGGGGAAAGGCTCCCCCACCAAGGCAGGAGCAGGTGCTGGGGGAGAGGATGCTTCTTGTGAAACATCAGTCGCAGGAGAGATCTGAAACTTCAAACTGCTCAGTTGGGCTGTGTCTACATGAGAAAAGTGAATGTTTTATTCATGGTGTTGTGCAAGTGCTAAACAAATAGCTGTGACAGCTGAGCTTTGAAGCAGCTCCTACTGGAGCCAGATCTCTCCTCCCAGTGCTCACAGATTTCCCTGAGCAGGGAATGTTTGACTGGAATGAGAGGAGTGCCCTGGGTTGGAGCAGCAGGAGGGTAGCTCCTTTCCCCAGTTATTACAAGCACACTTCCAAATTTTTTTACTTTCCCCCAAAGCCAGGCCTTCAGGAAGGTGCTTCTTCAGCAGCTTCATCCCTGAAGCATTTCCCACTGTCCTTCCCCAGGTCTGTCACTGGTGGTGGGGCTGGTCCTCTACATATCCAGCATTAATGATGAGATGCTCAACAGGACCAAGGACTCGGAGTCGTTCTTCAATTACAAATATGGGTGGTCCTTTGCCTTCTCTGCCATCTCCTTCCTTCTCACAGAGGTACCTACGCCCTGTAACAAGTGTATCCCATTCCCAGGGGTGGGCAGACTGAGGCTGTTGGCAAAAAGGGGGCTCAGATGGGATTTAAAAGAGGGCTGTGAGGGTAGGGGGGTAATGTACAGTGTGGAGGAGACATGTGAGGGGACAAACCCAACCTGGAGCACTGATGGGGCATTTGCTCACAGTTTGATCCAGGCACGAAAAGCAGAGATGTGGTTGTGCTGCACTATTCACTGCACTGTGGTTGTGCTGCACTATTCACTGCACAGACCCACGGCACGGGGCAGGGAAGTGACGGCTCTGGGGTGCTTTTGAGCATCAGCACAGCACAAAACAGGCCATTTCTGTGTTGCCCTGTGTGGGTGGTGGTGCAGCTGTGTGCGGGGAGGGCCTCAGGCCGTGTCTCTGTCCCGCAGAGTGCCGGGGTGATGTCCGTGTACCTGTTCATGAAGCGCTACACGGCCGAGGACCTCTACAGACCCCACCCCGGCTTCTACCGGCCCCGCCTGAGCAACTGCTCCGACTACTCGGGGCAATTCCTGCACCCAGACGCGTGGGCGCGGGGCCGCAGCCCCTCGGACATCTCCAGCGAGGCGTCCCTGCAGATGAACAGTAACTACCCAGCCCTGCTCAAGTGCCCCGACTACGACCAGATGTCCTCGTCCCCGTGCTGAGCCCCGCGGCCCCGCGCCCGCTCCGGTGGGCGCCGCGCCGCGACTCCGTTTGTCATTTTTTTAGGCCGCTCTTTCTGGCCAATTCTCTATTTATAGGAGCATAAATATAACCAGAGAGATTGGTTATGTAACCAATAGTGTAACCTAGAGAATTGGGATGTTTCCCTTTCTTTGTTTTTTGGGTTGTTTTATTCCTCCCTGCATAACTAAGAATCTCTCCAAAGTCCTCCTCTCTCAGCTCATCCCGCTGAGCAAACAGCAGTTCTGCCTGGGGATAAATCCAGGGCTGGACTCGAGAGCAGGAAAAAGAAAATAGAGTAGAACTAAGAAAAAAAAAAGGTGTATTTTTTGGTGTAGGTAGGTAGGCTGATAAAGTTTGTGCATTCGACTGTATCATTGAATTCTATATTTACTGGCCTGAACACCAGCAGGCATAAAAGATTTGTGTAACTCCCCAAAAAGCAACCAGCATTAGAAAAATATAAATTTTGTCTTGACTGAACACTTACTGGTTGGTATCTCTCACTGCTGGATATCACTTCCAGCCAGGCTGGAATGGGAAATAGCCATCCTGCCATGACATCTCAGCAGGCTTGGACACCAGCAGCTTGTTGTTCCTCTATGGCCACTTGCAAACTGTTGCTTAAATATCTCATGTTGGACTGGAGGCACTCTGGGGTGCTGGGCTGGAGGGATGGCTCCAGCACCCAAATTTCCTCTGCCATCCTATAGGCAGGAGGCCTGAAGCATAAATGGGAGAATTTCAGTGCAGCATTGACTGGAAAACAACCTAAACCTTTCCCATGGGAAACATCAGATGCGGGATTTAGTGGAAAGAAGTTATTTCAGTGAAAGGCAAGACCCCAAACTGGTGTAAAGTAACTGAGATCATTGGTACAAGTCAGTCCACTGCAGCAAATTAGTTGGCTTACATTTTGGCAAGAAAATTGTATTTTCCCTGCTTTTTTTTTGTTTGTTTGGTTGGTTGGTTGGTTGGTTTGGTTTGGTTTGGTTTTGTGTGTGTGTGTGTGTGTGTACTTATTTTGAGGTTTTAAGTTTGAAAATTTCATTTGATGCTTTGGCATTTTGGCCTTAGCCAGCTGCCAGGGGAAAACACCACTGCCACTGATGGAAAACAAAGGGCAGGGAAGGAAAAGGCTGTGATCCCTCATGCGAGCCCCAGCTTGTCACCTTGCAGGAGAAAGAGCTTTGCCCAAACTTTATTTCTGTTCTTGTTATTTTAAACCTTTCTGAAAATTTCCGTTCTGCAGAACAAAACTGTCTGGGGATTCTTGGTATATTTGAGCTTGTTTTGTCTTACTGTTAATTAAAAGAAATAGAATATATGCAGTTTTAACCTCATTTGTAGCACACTGCGTAATGAATGTTTGACCTCTTGGTTGTTGTTATTTAATATTATTATTTTTTATTTGCTATTAAATATTTATTATTTATAAGCTACTCCAAAGCAGGGGCCAAGTCCTGGTGCAGCACCACTGTTTGCATCCATTACAGCACCCGTTCCACAGGACATCACTGCAGGAGTGTATCCAGCCAGCTCTGGAACAGGATTACTCCTCTCCACTTCCTCCAGAGAAGCAAGTAATGCATATTTAGTGTATATCTGGGTAGATTCCTAATTTGCAAAGTTTTAAAATCAGGGCATCTTTCTGTTGACACAGTTCTGTTCACCCTCATTTTCTGTATGACCCTTGAGCATTTTTGTGCTGTCACTTAAGCCCCAGTTTTTAAGTGCTGTGTGACAGGTTGGCTGCTGGGAAGGTTCTGCCACTAAAGCACAACACAGCCCCACCCTCCAGTAACAAATCTGCTGGTCCTCACCTGCCCCCAGCCTGACAAACCATCAGTTTTCCATCAGGATCCCCATATTGAGTGTGAATTTGGCTCCAAAAAAAACCACTGGAGTTCACAAGCAATCATTTTGAGTTTCCCAGGGGCTGATCTGGTTTTCTGGGCTTGATGCTGGTGATTTTTGGTGGCTCAAAGGCTGTTGCCTTTGCATGTAACTCTTGATGGATCCTGATATTCTCAGTCCTTGGGAGGGGGATGTTCAGGATCACCAAAACTGCTGATGGCCAGAGCCACGAGGGCTCTCCCATGGCCACGTTCCTCACACTGGGGAGTCATCCTGTGGTTAATCCTGTGCAGCACCATGAGATGTCTCTGTCCCCAAGTGGAATTTTTCTTTGCACTGATTAAATACAGAATTATTCATTTTATAAATTTAAATGTTTGCCTACACAAGTAGAAGAAATCAGAAGAACTTCATGCCTTCCTCAAAGCCCCAGAAGGTTTAGCGGAGTCTAGGGGCGAATTAGAAAAGTAATTATTTTAATTCATTGGAGACATTCTCATCATGTGGCTGCATTAGTGAGCCTGGGAGTTCACACATTCACCCAGTGAGCACAAGTGCAGGACTGCCAGAAAAAAATCTGTTAAAATAAATGTTTGCTGTTGGTTCAGTGAAGGCATCTTGTAGGTAGGCTAATGTGGTGTTTGCCAAGCACAGGCAGCAATGGCTGTGCCTCTGGGTGCTGTTCTGTCCTTTCCAAAGTGCCTGCTGTGACAGCAGCTCTGGCTGTGGGTGGCTGTGGGCCTCCCAATGCAGTTATCACACCTTTGTGGGCTCTGGAGAAACTTTTCCAGAGCCTTGGATCCTCGGAGCCCTGGCCTGGGTGAGGGGCTAGGTGAGCCCAGCCACCCTGCCAGGCTCACTGCCCCAAGAACCACCCTGGAGCTGCAGTTCTCCGAGCAAGAAATGCTCAGTAAGTACATGCAGCACTCCCTCAAGACACCTATTAATCATTTTATCACCTCTTCTAATTACCTGGCATGGTTTTACCCCACATCCTCCCCTCCTGAGGGGCAGCACTCAGTCCCCTCCTGCAGTCTCTCTCCCACCCACTTCAGTGGGGCCCTCTCACTGTGTCCTGTGTCTGTTGCTTTGACTGCAATAAATAAAAAGTGGAGTTTGAGGGTGAGCTACCAATGAAATTAGAGGTTTTACCACATGAGTCCTTAAATTCACCCAATGGGATGAGCCAAGCCTCCCGGAGGCCCGTGGGAAGGTGACTGCTGTCTGACACTGCACAGAAAACGGTTTGTGCTGAGAAGCACAAAAATCTTGTTTTGCATGAATGACTAATTGGTGTCAGAGTCTTTGTGCACAAGGCTGTGGCTCCTTGAACTACAGCAGCAGAGCAAGTTACTGGGATTAAGGGTTAAAAAAAGCCTGATCCTGGTGCATTCCCTGCTCCAGGTGCTGCTCAGGCCTGCAGCAGGTGAAGGTTTTCTGTCCCTGCCATCAGCAGAGACACACACACACCTCCATCCTACAGCCTGGGTGTCCTGTGGATCCTGGGGATGGATGGATGGATGGATGGATGGATGGATGGATGGATGGATGGATGGATGGATGGATGGATGAATGCTGACTGAGGGAATGGCTTTTGGGAGGTGAGCAAACCCCCATCTCAGGGGAGGCTTCCTAGGGAGGTGGATGCTCTGAGATCTCAGGGAACTCCCAGGAGCCACCCTGCCCCTCTGTGTCCTGGGTTTTTTAATCAAATCTCCTTTCTGTAAGCTCAAAAAGGCATTTTGTGGCCTGTATCTCTGGGACATGAAAGCTCCTCTGCCAGCATCCCCAGGACTCTCCTCATTCCCCCTTTACATCACAACACTCCCATGCCCCAGGGGTGATAGGGCCCTGGTGGGAACCATTTTCCCATTAGCAGTGTCCTGACAGCCCTCACTGAAACCATGAGGTGTGGATGCAAGAGGTTCATTAAAGACCCAACACGAGCAGTAATGAAGTAGCCAGGAATAACAAGGCTGTGCTGGGTCCTGTCCTCCTGCAGTTGCTGCTGGAGCATCTTGAGGCTCCAGAGCCCTTTCTTGCACAGTGACAGCCATGATTAAATACATAAATTCACAAATAGGTGCAGATGGGCTGCCCCCCAGTGCTGCTCCCCTTGCAGCTGCGGTGGCAGTGGGCACGAGGAGCCACTGGGAAGGTTCAGGTGAGGCAGGAGATCCTGTGAGGCAGTAACCCCCCTGCTCCAGGCAAGGAGGCAGCCCAAGAGCCCTGCTGGAGCTGCTGTGAGATGAGATGAGGTTTGGGTGGATGTTTTGAGGCAAGCTGGTGCTGCCCTTGCCCAGGAGGGGCCATGGAGCTGTTGGTCAGGTAGGCAGGGGAGAGCAAATCCTTCTGCTGGGGTCTGCCCCAGATGAACTTTGCTGTTGCATCATCTGGACACAGGGTTAAAGACTTTTTCAGCTTCAAGCAGACAAGACCCAAAGGTATTTTTTATGGTGCTTTCCCTAAAACACACCACTGTGGCAGGCTCAGGAGCTGTCTTGGTGTACACAGCACGGGGGTTTCCAGCTCACAGTGCTCTACTCTCAAGTCCTTGTGTTGCATTATTAATGCTATTCATCAAGGTTGTGTATTCATTTTCCCAAATGTGAGTTGGCCCCATGGGCTATTCAAGGTGTGCTAAGAAATTAAATAGTCTTATTCTTCCCTGCTGATAGCTTGTTAGCTGTGCAGAGCTGGTGTGCCTGTGCTGGGGATGCTGTGTGAGCAGGCAGAATATTCACCTGAGTAAATACTCCTCCACTAATGAGAAGTAGCTGAGAGATATTTATTTTCTTCTTCTTCCTTCCTCATGGGATTTATTGATTTACTTTTTTTTTTTTTCCCAAATTAACAGTCAAACCTATCTAGAAGAAGCAGCTTTTTTCCTTCTTGTTTTCCTCATCCAGTTTTGGGGTCTTGATGGGGTTTTCTTCACCCCACTGCAGCACCCTTTGCTCCACCAGCTCTTTGTGCCACATCAGCTCTTTACCTCTTCTTTCTGCAAACTGGCTGCACCTCAGCACACAGGAAAGCTGTGGCTGCTGGGCAGGGAGCAGGGTGTCCCCAGGGTGTCCCCAGTGCCCCAGCTGCTCCGTGGGTGCCACCATGGCTGGGATGCTCCACTGACCTTTCCTGTGTGCACTGCAGGGTTTCTGTCTATAGCTGTTGTGTAGATGTACAAATCCCAGCCTGTTCCCATGGATACAGGGGAATGTAGAGAGAGAAGAGCTGCCTCCTTGCTTTATCTTCATGTAGGGTTTATATACCTCAGATTTTGGGTTATGGTGGCCTCCGTGGGCAGGGGCTGTAAAGGGCAGGAGGTGGCTGCAGCAGTTACATCATGTGTCTTTAATTGCAAGCCAGTATCCCAAATGTAACCCTTCTTTTCACACCACTTCATCTTTGAATCTCTGGTCAATTCAGTCTTTGTAGAAGAAAGACTCCTTTTTAATTATTATTACAATTTGTAATACAGGAAAGCACTATTTCTACCAAAAAAAATTAGCCCCACTTCCCTGTGTTGCCAGATTTTCTCCCAAGGGCTGGATTCAAGGAATACCTTGACTCTAACTGGATATTTTCATGTCTTGAGCAGTTTGTACTGTGATGTTCTGTGGGCTCTGTGCAGCATTTTTAATCAAACCACCCCAGAACTCCCCAAGCCTCATCCCTCTCTCCATTTCCAGTGAAAGGAGAAGAATTCACACAGAAATTGTGATTAATATGCCTTGAATATATGCAGCACCAGCAGTCAAGGTTATTCCCCAAAAAGCCTTTTTTTTTATCACTGTCTCTGGACAAATCTCCTGGCTGTGATGAGATGCAGCTGCTTTTAATCTTTAATGTTGGGACAGTGTGCATTCATTTTTTTAGAGGCAGACCAGGTGTGTCAGGGGTGCAGAGGAGGTTTCCCATGGCTTGTGCTTGTCCAGGTTTGCAGCTGCTCAAGCTGGGGCTGCTGCAGCTCCGTGTGCCCAGAGGGCAGCGCCAGTCCTGGTTAAATGGCTCATTTTGGATCAAAGTCCTTCTTACCCCAATTAGTCCCAACCACCATCAAACACCTCTAAATCTGCATGTAGATAAATCCCCAGAGCTGAGATTCAGCTTTAATTAGCAAAGTGTTTAGGCACGTGCTGAAGCCCCTCAGACTCCAGCAGGATCCACCTCAGAGCCAAACTTAAGGGCAAGCAAAGCTCTGCTGAACAAGAGCTGCCTTTGTTTAATAGCAGTTGGTAGTTGGGTTTTGTATAGAGGAGCTGGAAGGCACAAAAGAGGAGACAATACAGAGACATAACCATAAATTTATTATTTTCTACAGTGATAACTTTTTTAATGAGGTGCATGTTCACAAAAATATAACCCTGAGGTTCTCACATCTGCCTGACATCCTGACACACGCCAGCTTCCCGCTGCAACTGCAGGGGAAAACCTGCCAAGGAAGCTGAAAGGTGTTATTTAATTAATAACAGCTAATTTGAATAAATACTGGAATGTCACTCAGCTGCTCCCAAGGGGAGTGTGGGGAGTTCAGCTCCGTGGGAAAGGGAACACGATCGGTGTCATGCAGGAGAAGGAGCAGAGTCTGTCCTGTCAGTGCAGGTCAGATCCTGCTCAATTATCTGTGTTTAATTAGTAAATCTGTGGCATTTACCTTTAGCATAACTGAGTGCTGTGGGGGTCTTAATGCTGGTTTAATCTGCCTCCAGCTTGGCTCATCAAAGGCTGTAGAAGTGAGGGGATAAGAGAAGAACCAGTGGCACAGGCCAAGGCTGTGCTGTGCCCGTCCAACATCTTAAATTGAGATAATATGGCTTTTAAAGCTGCCTTGCTTCAATGCTAAACAAGCTGAAATATCTGAGTGAAAGCTCTTGATTATCCTGGAAAAGCAAGTTGTGCATTATTTTAGCAGAAATTACAGGGTCTGTTTCTGGAGAGAGCATCCCCATCTCCTGCTGCATTTAAATTTTGGTATGACCTGTGTTTGTCCAGGACAATAGGACTATGTATTATTTAGTGTAATTATTCATAATTCAGATAAACACAGAAGGTCTCTCCAGCAGTGGAGAACACGTACGTATAAAACCCCCATCAAATTATTTATTTTCATATAAATTATGTACTGTCAAAACTGCTCTACTGATCTGAAGGTTAAAGGCTTCATCATGGAAATGCAGCAGCTCCCTGTCATCTTGATCAGAATGTGATTATTTAAAGGAAAAAAAGCATCCTGGTGGCTGTGGATTTCCTATTGATCTGCTTCAGCAGCGCTGTCTGACTGAGAACAGCTGAAATATATGAAATAAAAACACAAACCTACAGTTGTTTTATCTTCCCATAAAAAGTAGGTCATATCCCCAAGTGAGCCATATTTTATTCATGTAAATACATTTTTACAATTAAAAATGCAACAAAAACTATGTTCATGTCAACAGAGCTGAGCCTGGTGAAAGTGGGTTAGACTGATGCCAGGGCTTCCTTGGGCACAGCCTTGCTGATGGATGAGCAGCCTCTCCTGTGGCTGTGGGACCCCAAACCACACATTTTGGAGCAGGAAAGTGAACCAGCAGAAGAATGAAGGAGTTTAAAGCTCTCCAGATTGAGCTCCATATAGGAATAATTCTGGTTGCTATTTTGAGGAGTTGTTTAATAACGTTAAACTGATGACAGGCTGAGATTATAACACTGCCACCTCCATGCTCCTGGGGGCTTTTTCTTCCTTACTCCCACCCCACAGCCAGTTCTGGTCTATTTGCATTTTCCCAAGGCAATTAGCATGCTCCAAAGGCTCTGGAGCAAGCTGGGAATTGCCTTGCACAAGGGGAGCAGAGAAGGCCCCTCTCCTGTTTGTTCAGCAGCCACGCCTGCACTGTCATCCAGTCCAGGAAAATATTTTGGGGCAAATCAGAGCTGCTTCTGGGACTAAGAGCTCACCCCACAGGTACCACCCTGCATGTTGGGGCTGCAGCCTGTGGGAGAGCACACCTCTGTCTCAGCTCTCCTGTTTATAAACCAGAAAATGTGCTCTTGATTGGCAGCTTGGCACTTGGGGACCTCTGGGTGAAGCGTGCTGCCCTCAGCATGCACACAGATAATTAATGATTTCTTTTCTGGAGGTTTAATAGCTCATTTGTGCTGCATGGTGATCAGCACTGAGCTCCTCTTCACAGGATGCTCCCTCCCCAGTGAGGGGCCTGCATCAGAAATTGGAGCTGCTTATAGAAACTGTCCCAACAGGGTCAGGGCTGTCTGAGAGACCTGCATTACCAAAAAATCAGAACCTGCAGCAGAGGCAGAAGAAAAGAAAAAGCTAAAAATTTGGGCTTTCTGCCATATTTTCCTATTTTTCTGGTGTTTCATTTGTAATAAGAGCAAAAAAAAAATAAAATTAAAGGGTTTGGGTGCAGCTGGCTATTGTTTGAAAAGGAGGGTGAGAAGGTGATACCCTGAAGTTCCCAAAGATGGGGGTGTGGGCTCAGGTCAATGCCTCCTCTGCAGCCATCACTGGGCCACTAATGGTCAGAAGAAACTTTATTTCCTCTCTTTTCTCAGGTCTGTCCTTGTTTCAGCTGATGTCATCAGCTGGGATTTTTTGGTTGGTTGGCTATTTCTCGTGGTGTTGGGGGTAGAATTGTCCTTTCCATGCACATCACCTTTTCCCAGCTGGCAAGGAACAGCCTCTTTTCCTGCCCCATGCTGGAGCTGCACAAGGAAAAAGAGGTTAGGAAGATCAAAATGCAATTTCAAGTAGTGTGAAAATAGATCTGCCAACCTGGCCTATTTGCTTAAGCGTCCTTGGGCTGTGTTTGGTTGAGTTTTTTAAGGTGTCAGGAAAGATGCTGGAAAATAAATTAGGTTTCATTTAGCTCAGAGTTACAATTAAAACTTGGAATCATCAGGGCCTGTTTAGGCAAATCAATTAAAAGATTGGCACACAAATTATATGTACCTTCCTCTTCTACTGTTCCTGTCATGCTGGGAGAACATCAGACTGGGACTTTTGAAGGTGAGGCCACTAATCCAACATGTGTTTCCACCAGCCAACCCTACAACTGCCCTTCCTGACCCTCTGGCTGCTCTCTGACCTGGGATATTGTGGGATTCCCCCTCAGGAGGTTTTCTCCATCATCAGCTCCTCCAGCCTCTTTCACTGGAAGCAATTTCATCTGCATCCCCAGGAGTTTGGAGGAGCAGGCACATCCCACTGGCTGCTCAGGGTGTTGAAGGAATCTGCTCATCCCACCCCAGGGGCCGTGGCTTTCAGTGGGATATCAGTGGGATAACCCTGGGGTTATCAGTGGGATATCAGTGGGATAACCCTGGGGTTATCAGTGGGATATCAGTGGGATAACCCTGGGGTTATCAGTGGGATATTAGTGGGATAACCCTGGGGTTATCAGTGGGATAACCTGTGGTAGTTTCTGGGTCTCCAGGATGAAGGAGGAATTATTGAATTTGATTTTATATTCTTAGAAGGCTAATTTGTTATTATATTATATTATATTATATTATATTATATTATATTATATTAACTATACTAAAGAATACAGAAAGGATACAGACAGAAGGTTTAACAAGAATGGTAATGAAGAGTCCCAACATAGCTGGACTGTGATTGGTCATTAAGTTAAAACAATTTACATGAAACCAATCAAACAACCACCTGTTGGA
>VYZP01078286.1:0-61408 GCA_013400635.1 Hypocryptadius cinnamomeus | reverse complement strand
CAGCCAAACAGCAGCTGAGGATGATGAGGGACAGACTCACTGGGTGACTGGCAGTGTGGGCATCAGCCAGGGCTGGGTGCCAGCACCCAGCATCACTGAGCCCTGCTGGGCTCCCCAAACTCTGGGGGATTTCTTACTCCAGGCAGGTTCTGGGCAGGGAGCTGCAGGGATAAATCCTGCTGCTCCTCAGTGCCAGGACACATCCCTGCCTGCCCTGCCCAGCCCTCCAGCAGCGGGGTCCAGGGCCAGGACAGGCTCTCAGTCCTGCCCTCCCTGCCCAGGCTGGGCTGGGCTCCAGCGCTGGAAATTCATGACATTTGTTTTTTCACTTGCAAAATGCCCCAGGGTGCCAAGTGTCCAGCTGAAAGGTGCTGTCACCCTTGGGACAAGGGATTGTCACCTGAGGAGCTCATCTGCCTGGCACAGGGTGGGGAGTGACCCCTGCCAGCTCCAGGGCTGGCACCTGGTCCAGGCAGGGATGGATAAACAACAGCTGGAGAGCCCCCACCCATTCTTCCTTCATGAAAGACACAACAGCCTGTAAAGCTCATCTTTAATCCCAGAGAAAGAAAAGCTTAAATTATTTAAAATGTGGATTTTTGAACACTTTCATGTTCCTTTTTTTATTTTTTACATAAAAATATTGCTGAATGAGCATGTGGACCAGCTTCCCCCTGCACTGCTCATAGCTGAAACGCTGTGTTCCAGAGG
Organism: Hypocryptadius cinnamomeus; assembly: GCA_013400635.1. Classification (NCBI taxonomy): domain Eukaryota; kingdom Metazoa; phylum Chordata; class Aves; order Passeriformes; family Zosteropidae; genus Hypocryptadius; species Hypocryptadius cinnamomeus. The sequence goes on along the minus strand of VYZP01078286.1, from coordinate 60,697 downwards.
GACTTAGTAATAATTTTTTCCCCTTTAAGAGAAAATGTCTTTTCAGGGTCTGGGGTTGGGGGACACCAGGGCTGGGGACACCGGGGCTGGGGACACCGGGGGTCCCTGTCCCCGCCGCTGGTTTCGCAGCACCCTCTCCTGCTCCTCCGGCGGAACAGCAGCCGGGAGGGCTGCGAGACTCGCAGAAATTGCTTTTTCCATCTCCACCGATTCTGTAAATGCTCCTCAGCGACCTTGAGCTCCACTTATCATTTTTGGGAGCCCAGGCTGCTGAAGACGCAGGTGAAACTCTTTCTGGAGAGGTGATGGAGGGGGCCGCCCTCTGGAAATGATGCTGCTCCTGCAGGAAGTTTTTTGTTCTTTTTTGTTTGTTTTTTTTTTTCTTTAAAGTAAAAGCAGAGTCCTCTCTGAGGTGTAATTCGCACAGACTGTCAGGAATTTAATAAAGTAAAAATATTTAAAGACAACAAGAAAACAAAAACTGAAACAAGAAAAATACTAGGGTAGGCTTAGATTTTAAAAACTAGATAAATACTGATTAAGAGCAGAAAGGAACAACTAGTAGGGGTTAAAAAGTGTAAAGTCACTCAGCTGATGACAAAACTGTTGTTTTGGGACCAAGCAGTGACCAAAGAGGAAGGAAAGCTTCCCCAGCTGTGGGCAGTGCTCCTGCTGTGGTCCTGCAGTGGTCACAGTCCCAGCTGCTCGCTGTGGTTTAAACCAGACATGTCCCTGCTCCAGCAGAAACCCTGGGGCTGCTGGAGGGTGTGAAAAACCTTGTAAGAGAGACACAAGCAATGAAAGCACCACCAGAGCTTGGTTTCTGATAGTGGGTGGATGCTCTGATGTCTGCTGGAGAGTCCTTCCTGCAGCAATTCTTCCTCCAGGAGAGGCTCCAGCCTCCTCCTCTTCCATCCAGCTGTTTGCAGTGACTCTGTAGCACTCTTACCTTGCTCCAGCGGGGATCCTGCAGCAAACTGAAACAGCTGAGAAGCTCAAAAGGTGCAGACAGAGACTGGCAGGTCTGTGGACCATCACACAGTGACCACACAAAACAGGCTTTCTTCGGAAGGAATGGTACCAAAAAAAAAAAAGCTGAAAGTGTTACAAAATCTTAGCAGTCAGGGAAAAGGCAATAAAATATGAAAGAGCAGAATAAGGGACCCCTGGAGCTCCACTTAAGTAGTTCTGTGACAGGGGAGACGTTGCACCTTCGAGCAGTCAAAGCCCAAGGATGTGGGCTTGGAAAAAGGAATCAGAAGGCACAGAAACAGAGGAGCCACTTAAACCAGTGGGACAGCACCCAGTCCTGTGCTGGTGGTAGCATTCCAGAAAAATGGAATCAGGGATTTTCTAGAAAGTAGCATCAAAGCCATAGCAGCAAATATCCAGGTAAAACCTTCCTGAAAGCCTGAGATCCCACTGGTGGCTGTCTCACCCCATCCAGCACAGATTCCCAGCCCTCCTGTCCCCACCTGGAGCATCTTAGAGCTGGAGAATTGATTTTTTTTTTACTGCATTTTCAGCTCACTGGTGGCTCTGAGCACTGGGTCTGGCAGGAAACCCTCCCTGTGGGTGTCAGGACCCCACTGCCAGATGCTGTCACATGTGGTGGCTGAAGATTGCAGTGGAGCCACATTTTCTGTGTAGAAATGGTGAGTCCATGACATTCAGTGACAGGTATCTCACTCCTGCCTTTGCTCAGACATTGAGGATACTCCACATTTACACTGCTGGACGTGGGAAAGCAGAATGGAAGCAGATGCCCCAAAAGGGAAAGAGCCTGCCACAGAGAATATCCTGCCCTTCTCTAGGTCCATAGCTCCAGGGTGGAAGCTTTATCATACAATAATGGAGCAGGTTTTTTATTCTGGCAAAGAAATGTGTCAATAAACAGCTCTTTGGTGTGATTTCTGCCAGCTGAGCTTTGATTCATGTGGCCTCTGCAGCCACCTCAGGCATACAGCTGCACAAAACACATGGATTTTGTTGCTAAGAGTTGAAAGCCTCAGTGTGGACAGAATTGACCCTTTAATAAATGCTGTCCTAATGAGAGCTGCCTTGTGCAGCCAGGCTGCAGCACTGGGCAGCTCAAGCTGGGCTGCTCCTGATTCACTATGGGCAGCCCAGAGAGGGGGACCAGGGGAAAGGATCCCACAGAATGTGATTCTCTGTACCCTTGGAGTCCTGGACAATTTAAGAGGCTTACAGTCCAGGCCACACACACCTCTCTTGTCTGAGTGGCTTTTAGGAGATCATCTACACACTGCAATGGCCTTCCTTCTTCTGGTGGAGCTTCCCAGGATTCTAGGTCTTCTGCAAGCTGTTCTGCAAACAAAGTGGGGGAGCTTTTAAATCCTTGAGGCAACGCCATCCATATGAGATGAGTTTTGCACCCACTTTTGGGGCTTTCCCGTTTGAATGCAAAGATTTTCTGGCTGGTTTCATGGATAAGAAGGCAAAAGAAAGCATCTTTCAGATACAAAACAGTAAATCAAGTTAACTCAGGTGTTAAGCAGGTTAGCAAAGTATGTGGATTTGCTACCACAGGATATAGATGTTATTTTGTTGACAGCCCTTAGATCCTGTGCTACCTGATATGATCCATCAGGCTTTCAAACAGGTAAAATGGGAGTATTGAAACCAGATTGGCATTCTTTAAACAATCCTAACTGCAAAAAGTTCCCTCCAAAGGCAAGAAAAGAAGGAAGGAAGAAAGGCAAGGAAAAGGAGGGAAGATGGGGCAGAAAATGTCCATCCTGTACAAGGGCAGGTGAATGCATCCTCCTTCGCCCAACAGTGGCTTGCTGAGGACCAGAGCATGGCAGGAGTAGAGAGCACAGAAAATTCCTCATAAACTAAGGATGTGCAGAGAGCAAGAATCCCCCTGAGTTTATCTGTTGCTATTATTTTGAAAAGAAAACAAATTAAAGTGGTTCTTATTATTAAAAGAGCCTTTCTGGGGAAGCCAAGGACCTCCTCAATATCTGCTTGCAGTATTAAAGGGAATGAATCATTAAATGCACTTTGAGACGCAGTCACAGGTACCAGGATAAATCAATCCCCCAGAAAAAGAAGCATCAGCCAGGGGTCTTATTTTCAAGTGCTCTTCAGAGCAATTCCAAGGTGTGCAGGCCAGTGCTGCAGGAGGGCACCTGCTTCCCCTGACACCAATAACCCCCTGCAGCACACAGATCTCAGGCCGTGGGGAAAGCTGCTGCTTTCTGTGCATCCGTGGAGGAGCCTGGAGCTGGGCTGGGGAAAAACAGCATTCTCTCTTTGTAATGGTGCTAAAGGAAAAAAAAAAAAACCAAGCCTCAACTCTCAGCAATAAGAGAATTAGCCTGACAGATGGCTTGCAGAAAAAGAAAAACTATCTCGGGCTTTGAGATTTGTGCTGACTGAGGCACAGAAAGGAGCCATAGCAATTAGCATTTGTGCCGAGTAATTGAGGAGCATTGAGACAACCAACCCAATTTGCCACCATTGTTGAGCCTTTGTTGTTCTTGATTTTGGGGTTGGTTTTTTTTTCCATTTTCCCTTCAGTCACAAGTCTGGAGACAGACAAAGTGCCACGTTGGTTTTTGCCTTGCTCCTGGGGAGGCAGGCTGGGTGCTCATCCCATCCCAGAGGAGCTCATCTTCCCTGGGAGCCCGGGCTTGCTCCTGCCCCCTTGGCAGCTCCATCGTGAAGCAAACACTGATCCATCAGCCTGGCTTGAGGCAGGGGGTCTGGAGCCCTATGGCCATGTGCAGCTGTCACTTTTCATTGCTGTAGCACAAAGCCAGCCCTCTCTGGGATGGAATTCCTGCCTCCATCAGATTTCCACCCTGGGAAATGCCTCCACACACGCTGCGAGCCATGGCCCTGGCACCCATCATTCATCTGTCTCCTTCTCTTTGGAAATTAGCCTGGAAATGCCAGTGCTTCCCCTGCTTCCCGTGTTTCTGGGCTGTGGCTGCACCCCAAGCTCTGGCACAGGCCACGTGGCAGTGGGGATCAACCCCAAACCACCCAAAACTCCTCTCACTGCTCCCTACCCACGGAAAAAATGGGAAAATCCTCCTCCATGCGAGTTGTATCCTTTCAGGGACAGAAGGTGGCAGACGAGTTTGCTCTGACTGCCTGGAGAAGTAGCTGTGACATTACTCAGAAGTTGAAGAACATTGAATTTCTGGGTGGCTCCCACCCCCCAGCCCAGGGCAGCATCCCCACGGTTGCTCTCACCTCTCCAGGTGCCTGGCACAGGCTCTGCTGTGGCCCTGCTGGAAAAGCAGCACCTCACCCACAGCTGAGCTAAGCTGGGAAACAGGGCTGGGCTTGCTAAAGCCTGAGCGTTTCTGTTGTGAAAAATATCTTGGTTGTTTGTTAGCTTTCAGTGGTTGAGTTACAGGCATAGCAACGAACGAGGCAAATCAGGATTTAATAAAATCTTTGAATTTATGACATTTTTCTCAGGGTTTGGGGTTTTTTTTGTGAGGTGCTCATATAGCCAGCACCCAAGAGACATCTGAGAACAGAGCAATAGAACTAACCCTGGTATGGTTCATGCAAGAAGCAACACAGGCAGGACAAATTGCTTATTTTTCTTTTTTTTTTCTCTGCATCTGTGCAGGACAGTAATATTTTTTTTTCCCCCAGTGCAGAAAAAGAGAAGACATCACTTCTCTGTGGATGGCTGCTCCAACTGCAGTACCCACAGCACCACCTGCAGCATCACCTGCAGCAGAAGGTCTCATTAGCAAGAAAGGGCAGCACAGGAGGTGCCTCTCTCTGCCTGCTGCCTCCTCCAGAGCTGCTCAGAGCCCTGAGCTCAGCCAGGCTCAGCCACATCCTGCTCCCCTGAGCTGCTGCCTGCCTACCCTGGACAGCAGGTTTGCTCCCAGGCTCCTGTGGGTTTTGGCCCCTGCAATTTGAGCCAAAAAGATGGGAAGTGTGGGGCTGTAGAAGCTCTGCAGTGAGCATTGAGGCACCTGTGGACAGGGACCTGCCTTGCTGGGTGGAGGAAGGCAGTAGCTCAGGTAAGAATCCTCCTCTCTGCTCTGGCATTGCTGCTTCCTAATTAAAATTTATCTTATTTTTTAAACCTGATTTCCTCAGGAGCTCTGCAGCCATCAGCAGAGGTGCCCTGCTTATGCCCAGCAGTGCTGAAGAACCTGCTGGGGCTGCACTTTGAGTCCCAGGAGAAGCTTCTTGCCTAGAAAATAAAGTTGCACTGGGGTAGCAAACCCTGGATCTTGTGGTCTGAGCTGCTGCAAGGTCCAGGCTGTGCTGGAGTGTGCCATGGGCCTGATGGGAAGGAAGAGGGTTTGTTGGTGGGAAGCCTGTTGGCTTTAAAAGTCGTATTTTAATGTTCCTGTCTTTAAAAATAGAAAAAACCTCTCCTGATCCATCTATCTATCTATCTATCTATCTATCTATCTATCTCTACATATGTTTATATCTATATATTAGGATCATATGTGGATAAAGACAAGAGATGTTGCACCCTGAGCAGAAGAATGGAGGAGACAGGCCAGAGAAAATAATTGTGGTCCTAGTGAGAAATACTTGAATTAAAAATACAAATGGGTTCTGCAGCTGTCAGTCAGAGAACCCTGTGATCAGGTAGTCAATTCCTGAGTGGATAAACCCTTCCCTAACCCACCTTTCACTGCAGCAGGGCTCATGTGGCAGTTGGGATTTTCAGTTTTCACCTGATTGTCAGGCTGCAGGTTGATGTTGGTCATATCCCATTCCCTCTGCTCTGGGACAGGTCTAAACTGTTGGTCAAAAATCGTTACCTCAGACAAAATCTGATTTTGAGGAGGGTTTGACTCAGTTGCCATCTCCCAAAACAGGGAATTTCAAGCTTCCAGGTGATGATTGTTGTACTTTTTCTCCATACCAGGATACTTTATTTGTTTATCTCTGTTTTTATCAAATTCAGAGGAAAGCCTTGAACTTAGGGTAGATCTGGATCCTTTGTGACTTGGTGGAGGTTTTTGACCAAAAGCCTTATTTTTTCAATGTTTGATCTTAGTAGCACTCCTTGACACTATGAACCAATAAAGGTGAGTAACAAACCTCCCCTACCCAAGTTAGAACAATTATTGGTAGTTCCAAACTGTAAAATGATAGGAAACTTTGCTGGATTGTAACTTTAGAAAATGAGTAGGCCATGCTCTATCTGGAGACAAACAGAACAGCAGCAGGGGTGTATCTTCTATTCCATTCCCTGCTAATATCCAATTTATAAGGAGCACCTTTAGCTGGGAATTGTTTTCAAATGAGTTGCAGGGGTGCTGGCAAAAAGAGCTGTATTGCATTAATGTTCTCTTAAAGATTCAAAACTGTTACGCAACAAAAAATTACCAATTCATGCCACTTCTTTAATGGACTTCCTAATGTATACTTTAAAAAATCAAAAAAAAAGAAGTGGATTGCAGAGTTTTCTTCCAAAGCTGTCAAAGCTTCTATCAGGAGCAGCTTCAAAGCCATTTTTCTTTTCATATGCTTGTCTGGTGTGTCTAACTGAGCATGATTACTTTTTCCTAAATGAATAGATAATTTTGCCTTATTTATAAGTAGAGCACCAGGATTTTTTTGTCTGTGACGCTCTTGGGCTGAATCTCAGGATGGTTTTGAGTAATGCATGTTCATTATTTAATGGAATTTGTTTTGTGGGGTTTTTTTCCTTCCACCTGGATTTGTTTCCAAGTCATATATTTTTGCCATAGAGCATTCAAACACACTTGCAATATTAATGAGGCAAGTAATGGCCCATTTCAATTGAAGTTTGCCATAATATGCAAGTAATCCTTCACAGGTCTCTGTTTTAGTAATGATGGTGATTAAAATGTCTCATTTTCTCCCCAGCCAAGGATTCTGGTTGGGTTTTGGGGTGTGACAATTGTTATCTGCACAATGGCTGAACTCACTAGAAGTGCTGGGAAAAGGGCTCTTAGTGGGTTGATATAAAACTGCTTTTCACACACTCACTTTTGGCCAAATTTCCAAGGCCCTCAATCAATAAGTTAGATGCTGGAAAAACCCAAACTGACTCTTAAGCTGGTGAAATGCTTTCATGGCCTTAATGACCTGTAGTCCAAAGTGTGAGGTTTTGCCACTGCAGCTTGGGCTGGGGTCTCTGAGCTTTTCCTGGGGCCAGCAGGGATTGGGGGTTGGATGGAAGATGAGACTTTGACTTCCCATGCCAACCTCACTGTGCATTGCCCAGCTGCTGCCAGGCTGGCACTGTTAGCAGAAGGCCCCTGAGATGCTGCTGCCTTTGGAGAACGTGCCTGAAGGGTCAATGTGGAAAAAAAAAAGAGCACAAAATCTGCCTGTGGAGTCCAACATCACTGGCAGGATGGCTCCTCACTGCAGTGGACGGCTCAGAAATCAGGGCAAGAGCCTCAAAGGAAGATGAATGACTACAGAGAGCTCAATCTCCAGCTTTTACAAGCAGCTGTGTCAGAACTTTTGCTAATGTCATGACTTTCCTGGAGTCTCAAACCTGTTAAAGCTGCCTTCCAGGAAACGCAGCTTCCTTTGTGACCCCAGAGGAGAAAAGAGGTTTTGAAGATGTTAAGAGGCTCAGCAGCTTCAGAGTGAATCTGTGAGAGCTTTGCATCACCTACAAACCCATTTTCCTTAGATCCCTGGCTTCTTTCAGGACTGTCAGGCTGTTTTGTGCTTAAGCTTTATTCAGACCTTGCAGAGATCTCTGTGTCTCAGTGTGTTGCTGTGAACAGAGAGCAAAAGCTGGTTTGGAGTGGGCTGGAAATGTGCACACAAACCCTTTCCTGCAGCCCTGCCCATGGGTTAGGTCTGGCAGGGGCTCTGGTGAGGGGTGTCCCAGCCAGCTCTGGGTTCTCCACTTGGCTGAATGAGAAGTAAACATGGTTGACTTCAAGCTGCAGAATACGATGTCAACAGCATGAGCTGCTTGGGGGAAATTGATTGAATATAATTGACATAATTCAATATATTGAATTTTATATCAAGCCAGAGATGTTCTGCATTTTGTGCCTGTTTTGTGAAGGCAGCAAGAGTCCCTCCAGGATCAGGGTGTGTGGCTGGGTGAGCACAGTCCCTCTGGGCTGAACACCCCATCTCTTCCCCACTCTGAGCAGAGCTGAAAAGAAAAAAGGAGGAAAAGCAAGACGTGGATATTCGTGCTCCATCAGGGAAATTGGCTCTGAAAGTAAACAGCTACCCCAGGGAGGCAGGATTACATCCAAATCCTGGGAACATAAATCACTCTGCAGTGAGTGCTTATCTGTAAGCCCTGATGGGGAGAGGCAGGCACCTCTTCCAACTCCCAGCTCTGCTGCAGATTTGCAGTGAGAACTTGAGCCTTGAAGGTACCTGGAGAGGCACATTTATAGGAAAAGCCCCAGAGCTGAGGGGTCTGAAGGAGGAAAACCTATGGGTCTCCTGGAACTCTTGGAAGCCTCATATTCTTGCAGCAGAGATCAGCAGCCATCCTTTCCTTTTCACAGGGCCACCAGCCCCGGGGCCAAGTGAGCTGCCATATTTCCGGCTTCTCCTCTCTTTTTTCTTCTCCATTTGTCAGTGCTGGCTGACTGTTATGGAAATGATCATGGTCCTGGTACATGGTACGTGCGTCACTGGGTTTGTAGAATTACCACAGGGATAAGCTGGCAAGTCACTTGTGTGTTTGAGCCGGTAGTTTGGCTCCAAAATTGTTGTTGTTTCTTAGGCTGCCATAAAAGAGAGGGTCTGCATGTGCTCATGGCATAGATGCAAGCACTCCATCTTTCTCAGAACTCCCTACACATGGACCTGGTTAAGGGATGTTTCTATATTCGCACACGGAAATCCAGCGTTGTCTCTCTGCTGGTGGACGTGAGGCGTGCCCTGGTCTGGTTCACTCTGCTGTAACCCCTCTGAAGCCAGAACACAAAATGCAGCTCCTTGCCACGTTTACATATTCTGCTCCTTACAGCATAATTTGTCCTAGTTTTTTAAGCACTGAATGCCTTCATAGGAATTTCATTACAGAGCACAAGTTTTGTCAAGTGCATTCTGCTAGTTTTGCTGGAGGTTGCTAAGCATAGTTTATTTTTTCTGAATCCTTTGTACTGATAATTATATTTGCTCATGCCACACAAAAATTAAAATACAGTATGTAGGAAAATGAAGCTTTGTGTCACATTCCTGGGAAAAAAAGGTTGCTTTTGTAAGGGCAGAACTTTCTGTGCTAGGAAGACTATCTCTGGTGACTCTTGGGGATGAAAATGGGGACAATCTGAGGGTAATTCAGAGGATCTCAGCCTTCTTACCCAATGGCACAGCAGTCAGTGCTGATAATTGATTTCAACCCATCTGCAAGATGAACACCTGCTGTGCAATATGGCTCTGTAGGATTTGTTCTCCCTACATAGCTGGAGTAAAATCTCCATTGTTGACCTGCAAGACTGGGTGCCTGTTTGCTAAAACCTGAACCACATCCTACTGTGAAGTTAAGGGTTCTGTTGCAGTATATTTTAAACACACTGCCTTGACACTTCTGCATTTCTGTGGATTTTAATGGGCTTCTTTCTTTCTAAGGAAATTTAATTCCATTACTAAATAATGCATTTGGCCTTCAACCTGCCTTGTGCTAATTACTCACGTGCTGAACGGGCTTTAAATCTTGTTTGGAAACACTATAGGGCTTATTGTCTTATTAAAAGCACCTAATGTGAGCCGTTCTTTTTAAGAATGCAATTGGTCCCTAATGAAACCAAACAGATAATGCAATAATTTTTCACTAAACTAATTATCAGAGCGGAAGATGCTAATGTGTTCCGCCAACTGTGGCCGTGTCTCCTTGGTTAATGTGCAGCATGGCCACGGCTGCTCAGCAAGACTTTACATCTCTGCAAGCACAAAAAGGAGGCTGAATTTAGCTCAGGCTGCACCACCTCTGCCTGCACTTAGTGTTAATCAAATGGGTTTTCTTCCACAGAGGACCTCATTTACACGGATTCCTGAAGGGGTTGGATTTCTGGGTTTTCTGATTGCAAAGGTCCCAAGTACCCAATTCTCAAAAATTACATTACTTTGACTGTGTTGGAAATGGAGGTACCCAAAGTCAATGGCCACTGGAAAATATCCATGAGATGTTTCTTCAAGCATTGCAATAGATCCCTGTGCACAAATATGGGGTCCTGACCATATGTGTGTGCAGGAGTTGACAAAGCGGTCACAGCACCAGGCCTGACAGAGCTCAAGGAGAGCTTGGACAATGCTTTTGGGTCATGGTGGGGCTCTTGGAGATGGAAGGTACCTGGAGAGGCACATCCCTGTGCAGGGCAAGGAGTTGGACTCAATGATCCTTGTGGGTCCCTTCCACCTCAGCCTGTTCTGTGAGCCTGTGTACTATTGAGAATGACCTCACATTTCCAACTGACTGCAGTATGCAACAAGGGCGAGCTTTAAAAAATGACTAAACAAACACAGAGGCTGCAGAAAACCTGGCCTTAGATGTGCAAAGCCTGCAGAAAGCCCTGAGTGCTGAGAAAAATGTCCTTTCCTTAGAAGAACAAAAAATTGAAGAGTGAAAGAAAAGCGAAGTTTCACCCTGAGCAAATGCCACGTGTGCTTCCCTGGCTCTCCTTGGAGCAGGCTACATTGAAAACAGAATTGCAGCTTTGGCAAGGACTGGGATTTGCCTGTCTGATTGCTGTTACTTCCCAAAACAAATAAACAAAACACAATTATCTTTGAATGTTACCCAGGCTAATGTGTAGAACTGGCACTGGGGAGTAAGGAGAGTAGAGGACACCAGGCTAAAGTCATTAATTGGTAATGGAGTGTGTATATTTGTCAACAAGATGCTCAGCTTGGAGAGCTGAACAAAAAGAAAACAAGCTGCAGAAAAACAAATGCATACCAAGCCTTGTCACTGATATTTATTTAACAGCCTGTCACAAGCAGAAAATGTGGATCAAAGGTAGGAGAGGCAAGGAAGGAGCAGTTTGAGTCCAAGGCATCTGTTCTGTATTGCATCAGGGTTCACTTCTGGATCAGGGTACGTTCTGCCACATCGTGTTACATCAAGGGAGTTGTGAAATGATGGAGCCTAATGCAGAGTGAGTGTTGGGAATGGGAAGGAAAACAACAAACCATTGTTTTCTTATTCATTACTCGCCGTGGGTTTGGGGGTTATCCAGGAACAGAGATGCTGTTTTAAGTGAGGCGGGGAGTTAAGATTGCCAGGCTGTGCTTGGTAAGAGAGCCCTGCAAATTGCTTATGGGATTTGTTGTTGTCCTAGCCTGCCTCTAGAACAAATCATGCTGGTAGGGGGTTTGGGTTTTCCTTTCTTAATCACCAGAAAAACTTTTAGAGAAGAACCCTTCACTCTAAATTTAAAAAAAAAGGAAAAAAATAATTGTCTTCCTTCTTTCTTTTTCCTACTTACTCTCAGATCCTTTTATTAGCTGCACCTTCCTTTCTCAGCTCCTCAGGTGGATCCTGCCCCCTCAATGCAAGTGCAGGGTGAGGTTCACTGGGTTTGTTTGGTGATGAAGGTTGTGGCATTGAGCTGCTCCGCTGGGAGTGCTGCTGGAGAGATGCACATTTCCCCTCTGGCCACCTAAGCAGAGGTGACTGCTGGCCCCAAAGGACCAGCAGGGGTAACTGCCCTCTGATGTGTTTTTAGCCAAGCAATGCCAACATGAAGTTTAACTGGGAAAGAGATGGGAACAGCTGAGGGTGCAGAGAGAAAATCCCAGTTGAAAAATAAGCATTGTTCACCTATCAACAGAATGAACTTGAAATTCAACGCATAATTTTCATGTCTTTGAATCAGAAAGCACTTTGGGAAGGGAATTGATTTAAATGATGGGAATTTCTTTCACAAGCTTTACAGGCTTCCTTCCTAGCCAGCCCCAGCGCTAAGGAGATGAGTGATGAGCGAGAGAAATTGCAGCAAATCATGGAATCAACTGGTTTATGGTATTGCTCTGTGTCAAACACAAGCCCTGTGCACTGAGCAGTGTCTGAGGTTGTTCCTCACTCCGAGCCCATGTGCCTGCCCTGACGATGACTCTGCAGGTCTGGCTGCAGCTCGGAGCTGCCTTGGGGACTTTCCACTTCGCTCAGGGTGCTGATGGGAGCAGGGCCACCGCAGCAGCCGGGTTATTAATCACCTCCCCAGCTGCAATCCTGCCCCTCCCGGCCCTGCTCGTGTGCAGGAGTGTCGCCTCCAGGATTAATGGGTATTGATGAACTTGCTTAGCAACCTCATCCCAGCTGGCAGCCATCCCTGGGGATGCACAGCCTTGGGCAGGAACACCAGGGCAGAGCGGGGCTGGGCTGCAAGAGGGAACTGAGGACGGGCTTGGGCCAGCTCTGTGTTTAAGTCTGAGCCCCGTTTAGGCTCTAAGCCCAGACTGGTGGCTCCAATACCCAGCTTTGGTCCAAGGTCTTTAGTTCCAGGAGCGTTTCTCGTGTTTCATTGAGCTGCTGGCTTTGGATGGGAGTTGCAGCAGCAGCGTGATCCACGTGCTGAGAGTGCCTCTGGAGACTCAGGCTGGGGATAATCACATCCTTTTCATTCTGCTAATAATTAACTACTAAAACAATTTACTAATGAATGTAGTGGCTTCTTTAAATGATGAATTGATATGATTTAACACAGCTATGAGATATGGGCTTGATGCAAGTATTACTGAGTGCAAATCCAGCCTGCATTATAGCCTGTTGAGGTCAGAATCTATTAGCCATAATTCCTCTTAGCCTAAATTCCCTTCATCTATGGAATATGTTTTTCCTACAGAAATTATTCTAAAACCTTCAAAACCAGAACTGCATGTGCTCTTATCATAAGGCAATGTATGCTGTCATTCACTAAGTGGAGGAGAAGGGCGTTTATAACAACTCCAGCAAAAAATATAGTGTATATATATAGTATAAAATATAATACAGTGTTACCTAATGCAATAAATTTATTGGCTATTTTTGTTAAAAATGGATGAACCTTGTGTGCCTGAATAGATGAAATTATATTTACTGGCATGAACTGAATGGGTTTAATCAGAGTAACAGCTGTTGAATGGGTCTAACATCTATTAATTGAATATGGAACTAGTTTTACCTGATCCTTTCTTTTAAGAGCTTTACAGTATTTACACAACATAACTGTCACAGGAAGTTTAATTAGATATCTGAGATCTCCCAGATCTTGTCAAATTAATTTCTGAACTCTTGACATTTCTGTGACAATACTGTCCTAATTCTACTTGTAGCATGTTCTTAAGACAACTCTAATAACTAACAGTCATGTCTGACAAAATAAAGACAAGCTGTTATTTCTCTCCAAGAGATGACAGTTCCATTTTTCAAAAGCCAAGGGAAGGCTGCTCACCGTTTTACTTCCTGCAGCAGAAAAATTTCCAGGCGTGGGACTGGCAAAACAAAGAGTTACTTGCTGCAGGTAAAGGGTTTTTCTTTGCATCCAACCACTGCGCTTGGATGGAAAGGTCAGGTGTGTCAGAGATGGTTAAGGCTTTGAAGAAGACAGATGTGTGTATGCAGAAAGAACATAAAGGGGATTGGAATAGCTTAAAGGAATAAGCAGAATTGGAAAGATCTGGGCTTTAAACTTGGTTCTGCTATTGAAGTCATTGTTAGTGCTCTCCTCAACTGAGGAAAAAATGTCTTAGGGGAAAAAAGCGGGGAAAAAAAATGAAATATTAAATGTATTTTTCTGACTGTCTCAACTGCTGGAATTATAACAGTGCAAATTACTCCAAGCTTTTAGCAATAGAGTGGAATCCATTTGACCTTTCTTTCCACTCCAACCTTGTTTTTTCTTGAGCCCTGGGTCGGGATTGTGGGGACAGGTGCTGGCTGTGCTACAGAAGTGGGGGGGAACAAAAAGGTGCCTGGCAGGCTCCAAGCCCAGAGAAGGCAGGGGAGAGAGAGTGTGAGTGCAGCCTGGACCTGGCTGTGCCCTTATTCCCAGCCAGGCAGGTTTCCACACAATAACTGAGCTGGGCTGGCTTCAAAGTTTAGGAATCACACCCTGCTGCCCATCCCCAGAGGGAGGAAGCCCCTGTGGTCCCCCAGCCTGTCCCCACACCGTGTGACAACCACTGCCCTACCTGGCCCCAGGATGGAGAACAGCAAAACCCTGTGGGGGATTTAAAATATCATTTTGGGAGGATGGTGTTGGAGCCCTTGCTCTGCCCATCACCAAACCCACGAGGTCTGTGCGGGGTTTGCAGCTGAGCACTGCCCGGGGATCCCTCACACCTTCCCCACCTCCACAAGCCTGCATGGAACTGTAAATAAAACATCACACTCTGTCTCAACAAGAAGAAAACCCCCAGCACATCATCGGTTTGTAGCAAATGGGAATGGCTTCTGGCACTTTCCTTGGCGAGGCTGCAGTCTGGGGTGGCCGTGGGTGTCTCGCAGCAACCAATGCTCATTAAATAATCCTGCCTGCCCCTGCTGCCCTGCTTGGTTTGTCTGCCTCCACCATGTTCCACCAGGGACTGATTTGGGAGATTGAAAAGCTTCTGCATCTTCTCATTACCCCTGCAATGTCCCCTCTGAGAGGGGATTGGAATTTCTGGTCCCTCACATGTAATTTTCGCCGTGCCGTATTTGCCACTTCTATTTATTTTCCATTTTAACGCTTGTAAGACTGGAATGGACTTTTTTTTATAGAGGCATTACTGTTATGGGGAAAAAGTCAACATCTGCCAGCTCTTGCAGTAGATATGCTGTGGTTTTGGTTTTTTTTCCTTGCTACCTAGAAACCATTGTGTTAACAGAGATCTTGCTGGAATGCTTTTCTGTGAAAAATGTAAAAAAATCCTGTAAAAAGGTAAAAACACTTATGTTAGAAATGTTCACCTAAATAATGCAAAATAAAAGGGACCTGAGTGAGAATAGGGTGGGGGGGATGGAGAGGAAGAGGATGGGGAAGGATCAGATGTTCATATTTTGGATTTCTAAGTTCTGTGTAAGAGCATGTACATATTTCAAGAAAAGTGGGCACTTTGAGCCAAAAAAAAAAAAAAAATTGAAGGAATGATTTTTCTTTGAAAAACAGAATTAAGCAGGACAGTTTTAATGAGTTTAATCATGAAGTCTGACAGTAGATGTTGACCTGGTAATGGTTCTCTGCTATGAGAAAATGGGTTATTTACAACCAGAATTGCTGCTGCTATTTTTCATTCTACTAAGTAAATTATAGTAGAATTATTCACATGATACCATTGTTGTGTGGAGCTCAGTAGAAAACTAATTCTGTGCAGCTTTTTGAAGCCTCATCCTCATTCTTTAACAGTTTCTTCATAGATTACAAAAAAAAAAAAAATCTGGCTGCACCAACATGTGTGATGAACCTAAAAGACTTTCTAGAGATTTATCTATTGAATTTCCTATGCACAAGTTTAATGGATACACCACAAAACAGGACATTACTTATTTGTTAATTGAATTGAATAATTATTCAATTGAGTCTTAAATGCGAGGATTTTTTTTCCTCCATTAGCAGAGCTAAAAGCACATGGAAAAGCTGTAGGTGTGTTCCAGCCCTTCTTTGCATGGATCACTCAGAAAATCATGTCTTTTTAATAGCAGTGGCAGTAACCATCTAATAACCTGCATTAGGAAGGCTCTAACACTTGGCAAGCGTTTTCTGTTCCTCCGCGTTAAATATTTTGTCAAGGCTTTTCACAATTCTGGCTGCTGCATTTCCTTGTCTTTCTCCAAAAGTCATTTTCCTTTTGAGCTGATGAGGCTTTTCTCTTGGGCAGAACCTGCTGTTTCCTGGATGCTCTTTGGCAGCCCTTGGGAGCCGCGCTGTGCCGGGGCGGCATCCTCCAGCGTCAGCTCTGGAGGGCACGGCCTGGAACTGCCCTTCCCACACCCAGGATGGCAAAGCCAAGGCAGGAGCTCAGGGCTGGCACCTCGTGGGTTTGCCCACCCCACCACAGGATGGGGCTCTGCTGCTCAGAGAATTCACAGAATTCCCAGAATGACCAGATTGGAAGAGACCTTCAAGATCATCGAGTCCAACCCAGCCCCAACAGCTCAACCAAACCCTGGCACCCAGTGCCACATCCAGGCTTTGTTAAACACACCCAGGGATGGTGACTGCACCACCTCCCTGGGCAGCCATTCCAGAACTTTATCAACCTTTCTGTGAAAAACTTTTTCCTAATATCCAACCTGTATTTCCCTTGATGCAGCTACTCTTGCACTTCCAGCTGGTGACAAATCAGTGCTTCCCTGGGATGAGGGAGGTGCTGGGCTGGGCTCTCCCAGCCCTGGCACACCCCTGGCACTCCACACAATGCTGCTGGCACTGGAGCTCAGCCAGCTCAGCAGCAGCATCCCTGAAGGGCTGTGAAGCCCCACCAGGATCTCTTAATCTCTTCCTCATTCTTCTAATTATTTTTCTGAGAAGAGCTTATTGGGGAACAGAGAAAATCATGTTGGTTCAATGTGCTTCTGAATTTTATTCTTTTTTGACATTTTTGAGAGGTTTTTCTTTGGTGTTGCTTTTGATTTGGTTCATATGTTGGCTGCTGTAACAAAAGCCCTCTTATAGAATTTTCTGCATTTACAGTTTACTGATAAATGTCTGTTGTAGAGCTGTTCCCCCACTCCCAAAAAAACCCACACCACCATGGGGGAAGAATTTAAACACAACATACAGGTGCTACCAGATGGATGTACTTAATCACTGTGTTGAGTACAGAAACTTCAGCTTAAACTGTGCCAAGTTTAAACCATTTTTACACATGGCATTAACAGGATGTAAAGTGTTACTGGTCCTACCAGCTTTTCCTCCAAAAAACATCAGGGGCAACATTGATTCTTCTTGGAAAAAGAAGGAGAGGAGAGGAAACCCCTAGGACCTTATGCTGATTAAATGCTGTCCCACAGAGTTTATGGCTCAGCCAAGGAGGAGGTGTTTGCTGAGTAAGTGTGCTGTGACCTGGCTCTGAGCAGACAGGCAGCATCTGAGGTGTGAAGAGAGATAAAAATCAATAAATACACCATTTACCATTTACTCAGCCCAAACAAAATACTTCATGGAGACATTGGTGTGGCTTTAAGAAGTGAGAGCACAAATTACAGTTCCAGTGCAATGTGGACAGCAGGGCTTCCTGGAATTCTGCTGGCTGTATTTACAGCTCACTTAAAACACCGTGTTTTGTAATTATTTCTACAGCTTTTCTTTCTCTTCTTCTCACTGCCTCTGGCACATAATGGTCTGTGAAAAGGTGGTTTTGTCATTCCATGTACAGTTGCTAAATGAGGAAGAGGTGAAAGGATTCTTCCAGCATTTATTCCACCTCAATTAACCCATGGATTGGGATTGGGTTTAAAGCTCTGTTCTTCCTCTTGGCAAAACTTCCCCTTGAGTTCCCCTGTTTCTCACCTCCCACCTCCCCTCACTCGCTGATTTCTCTGTCTGGAAAAATAATTGCATTGAAAGTGGAGAAGAGCAATGGAATGAGAAATGCTTGTCAGGGACAGGCTTAAAGCCTCTCTGTTTAGGTAAGCTCAGTCCAGCTAGGAGCCTCCCAGCAAAGCCCTGGCTCTCTGGTTCAACAGCTATCTCCTAAGTGTGACTCTATGGAAAAACAGCTTTTCAGACCCCTGTTACAAACATCTGATCCAGAGCATGTTTCTGATAACTCGTACTCAGAGGCTGCAGTTCCAGATGATCCAGAAGGATTTCCTGGTCTTGTGTAGAATAAAAAACCCAGAGCACAGGAAAGAGCAGATAAACCCACTTGTGTCTGCTTGTTCCATCCCTGACCTCTCAGAAGTAATGACTAACTGTAATTTCACCTTCTAATTTCACTTTTTAGCAAGCTGAATGTTTGTAAAACTTTTCAAGGGAGCTGCTGGAGTGTGCTCCTGAAAGACCATTTCTCTGGTGAATAATCAGCTGAAATTCTAATGAGAAAATCCTTTCAGTGGCCAACAGCCTTCCTACTCAAATGCTGCATTATCAGCTCCAAATTATTCAGACAGATCTGAGGAATTTACTTTAGGCAGCTTAGGAGATAAATTCAGTGCAGCAAGTTATCATGATTGATTTAAGTATTTAAGACTTATCCTAAAAACCTGTTTCGCTCAATCCGCCTCCTAACATCCTTCCATTGAAGCTCCTTTTTTCAGGTTTAAAAGCAACCTGAGTGCAGCAATTTCCCTTTCACTAGCAAGGGGTGATTCTCCTGCCCTCTCTGGGGCTGTGGGTGATGCAGTGCTTCAGTGGCAATGAGCTCTCCACCAGATTGCCTCATTTTTTACCCTCCTGTGACTCCAGCCACACCACTCTACGCACCTTCCCCCTTGGGTCTGACAGGGAACATTTGCACCAAAGAGGATTTATATTTTTATTTTCTAAAGGCCATTAAAGAGACTGATGTTGCTTTGTTTGTGAGGAGACCAGGAGCTGGTGCCCAGGAGTGCTGGCAGGATGAGCACAGGCACTGTGGGCTCAGGGACAACCCTTGGAAGGACCATCCATCACTGGGACATCCCACTCCCTACTCCTCTGGGAACAGGACATCCCATTCCCTGCCCCACCTCCCAGTCTGGCTGCAGTTCACGTAGGGTTGTGTGGAGTAGCTCTGGGTGTGTTTGTACAGCACAAACAGGTGCAGAATTATTTCTTAGAGGTGGCTCATAATGGGTGGAATGAAAGAATCCCACAGAATTTTTCTCTTTCTCCACCTTCCCCATCTCTGTACTGCATTCCCAAGGAGAATTTGTATTTCCCTCTGGATGTTGCCCTGAGAAGGAACACAGCTTGTTCCACAGTGCCTTGTCTGGGTGAACCCTCACTCAGCACATCTGTTTCTCCAACACTGAAAAGATTATGGTTTTTTTCACTGGCCTTTTAGCAGGTTTCTTGTGCTGGAAACTCCCATAACGTCTCATCAGGGCATTCCTCTCCAAAGCTTTTGAAGTATGATGAAAATCAAGACTCCTATTAACCACTTGCTCTTTTTCCCATTCCCTTTTTAACACTTTAAACTCACAAATAACCCCTGCTCATGGATTTAACTCCTTCTCCAGGCAATTTTTAATGTGCCATTTGGCACTGCAATGAATTTTCCCATGCTTAGGACAGGGACAAGAGGTAGGACTTGAGACATGGAATTGCATGGCAGGCAACAGGCACAGTGAACTTTATGTCTGCGAGATCTGTGCAATATTAGTTTGTTCTGTAGCTGGATGTGAATGCTATTGATATTAAATATCTTACCAGGAGGGCTGGGTGTTTGAAGGACAAGCATTCATAATTTGCTTTGACATTTGACATGATCAAGCCAGTAAAGGAATAATATGCCATTTCTCCATTGTCAAAAAGATAATGAGTTTCATAACTATTGGTATTTTGGGAAAAATAGAGCCTGTGTAGTGTAAAATGTGTGAGAGCTGCTATATATTCTTCTATAAATTGCGTATATCATGTTCTTTTGTTGGCCCTATTCAAACACAGCATGCCTATCCTTTTTAATTTTCTGGTTTGCTGTGCAAATCTCTAACAAAAAACATTTCTTTTTTTTAATGAAAAAAGTTTTCTTCAGATTATTTATAGAAAGAGCAGTGCTGTCATCGAGTCTGTCTCATCATATCGTTCTTGGGTATCAATTTCTAGGCTCGGATGACAAACCATAGCAGCTACTTTTCCAATAGCAGCATCTGGCTTCCTGGCAAACTCAAAATGCAGTTATCTGGAAAGCTTCAGAGTTGCTTCTGAGCACATTTTATTTATTAGAAAGCAGTTGTGTTGCTTTGCTTCCCATGACTAAGCCAAGGAATATTCAATATATTAAAAGGAATAATAGAATCTAGGCCAAGCTGTTGTCCCTAAAGTGTCAAGGAATGACAATATTTTTCCTTTAAGATGACCATTTGTTCAGCTCTGAAGGACAATCTGAAACTCTTTGCCCTCACTCCAGATGCACTTTGAGAGGACTAAAAAAGAAATTCAGCCTTGTAATGCCTCAAACTAAACTCAAGCTCACCCTTTCCTAGACTGAACACTCTGAAATGTGATGGTGACTCGTCTGCCAGCCTGGCTGCAGAAAGAAGGCCCTCAGAGGTGAAAGGCACAATGTCCTTGCAATTTATGAAGAATTATGATAGAAGGAACAGGTGGGTCTGTGGGTCAGGTTCTGTGCCATCCCTAAATATGAGTGAATTCAACCTTTGTTCCACTACGGAATGTATGAGATTGATCATTTGGATCCAGCTCTGTAAAGATCCCCTAAGGTAAGTAAGTAGATATCACAGTAACCTGCAACATCTGATCCAAAGTGCATGAAAATATAGTTCCAGGAACAATTTTAGTAGTACTTCTTCTTACACATACCTGTGACCCACTGACACCCTCTGCCACATCCCAGGGTCTTCCAAGGTCCTGTGCCCAGGCTGGAGATGTGAAGCTCTTCTGCTGAGCTGGTGGTTTAACCAAATCCCACTACTGCCCTGGGGATAAAAGGAGATTATCCAACACTGTAAAAATGGATGAAACATCCAGTTCTCCATACACAGCATAATCTGGAGGAGGTTATTAAGGATTTTTTCCCCCCAAATATCAGCATCAAATTAGATAGGAAAGACACCAAGACCCACAGAAGATGACAATAACCAATTATATAGATGTCCTTACAGTTTCAGGACATTCCTAGATGCTAAAACTTATTCTCACATGCACAGAGCTAAAAGCTGAGAAAGAACAAGGGAGGATGAAATGTCTGTTCCAGGCTTTGATGATGGTTAGACTGTATCTACATCAAAAGCCTTATTTAATTGAAGTGATTATTTTCATTCTGAGAAAGAACTCTCTCGAGTTCTTCTTGAGCAATTTCCAAAAGTTTCTTTCAGTGAAATGCTAGTGTTATTTTTCTAGATGATAGATTAAAAAAAACCTAAGAAAGCCTAATCTGTTAAACTCAATATGTTTGACACTTAGCAGCAGTAATGCTAAATGGTAACATCTTGCAGTTTTCTTCTGATATCAGTGGTGTCTCTGGGGCAGGATTTTATTAGTGACAGCTCTCACTGAATTCAGTTAAAGCCAAAGTTTTGTCTCCAAAGTAACTGTTATTCAGTTCAGAAATAAAATGATCAGGCACAAGATTTCATTTAGAGCTTTGAACATCAACGTCGAGGAATCAAAACAATTCTGTTTCAAGATTCTGTTTCTCCAGGGTAAAAATTATTTCTGGGTTTGGACTCTTGTCCTTGCACATTGTCGTGCTGAATTACAGGGAGATGCTGTGGGGCTTTCTCTTCTCATTGTCCTGAGCTTCTGTCCCTGGTCTGAGCTTGGAACAATTGGATCTTAATTCTGATTGAGGACAGAGGAGGCTACTGCAGTGCAAAACACCCTGCCAAGGCTCTCTGCTGCTACATTCAATGGCAGTTTTATAAGGCTGTATCATAAGCAAAGCCTGCAAATCAAAGGTGGCACGGTGGGCAACCTGTGCTGCATGCAGTGGGTCAGAGAGATTTCGTGTTCAAGAAAAGACTACACGCTTTTCTGCTGTTGAAGAGCGTAAGCACTTTTGCCTTCCTTCCGCCACGAATGGAGATTATTCAATGGTTGGATTTAATGAATTCAAAATCCTTAGAAAATCACTAGAGCCAGACATCAATGTAAAATACTCCACCAGCTTTCTGTAGTGGAATATAATATTAGCTCTCCCACAATCTACTTCATGCATTTCAAAAGAATAGAGAACATTTTTAAACTAAAGAAGATAGCTTGGGCAGAAAATGATTGCCTGCCTTGGATGCTGCTCTGTAACCCTTCAGGAGCCCGAGTTATTTCTCTCAGGGCAGGAGAAACAGAAACAGATGTCTTCTTTGCAAAAATGGGAGGGGGAGGAAGAGAAGCAAGATATTTTATTAATAAATGCTGTTAATGTGCTGTTTCCTTGCCCAGTCAATAGGAGTGTTGTTGCAGGGCTGGTGGCCCTGAGCCCACGGAAACCCTGGTGCTGTGTGTCCCCTTTCTGCTGGTGGAGGCTGCTGAGAGCCCACCAGAACAGCCACCACCCCCACCCTGTCCTGTGGCGTGTCTGGACTGGGAGTGCTCAAGGAGGACATTTCAGTGCCATCCCTGCTCTGGGTACAGCCCACCCAGCCCGCCCCCTCCCTGCACTCCAGCCATAAGCATCTCTCCCAGCAATACCGTAATACAAATAAATAATATTAATTAAGGCTCAATAGGTTTAAAAAGCTATGGAAATAGCTTCTCTGCTGCTGTTTCAGTATCTCATTTCCCCACTCTGTCCAAACCCCCAAAGCCCAGAAGTACAAACATATATTTCAAATGGGAAGTTTGTTGAACCTCATTAAACTTAAAGGCTCAATCTAGTTTCTCGGAACGAGGTTTCACTCTGCTTTTGAGTTTATCTGATTTCATTCTTCCATCCCTAATGGAGACATTCATTTAGAAGGCGATTTTGCAAAGGCACTGATACACCTACAAACCACAACTGAAATGAAAAGCAGAATTTACATTTTTAAACCAAGCATCTGACTTTGGAGCTGTTCTATGTTTATAGGCTTCATGTCTGAGCAATTCACCGAGGTCTCTGTGAAATAAAGACCAGCTTTTAATTTGTATTTGCTTTTTGTTCTCCCGTTTTTTTTCTGAAATGGACGAGCAGCTGAAAAGCCTGTCTGCGTTCGTATGCTGAGCATTGGAGTCACACAAGCACCTGCAGCCATCCACGCACTGCTCGGCAAGAGCACTGTACTTCTCGAGGTTTGTAGCTCTTGTCCTCCCACTCCCTAATTCATATACATAAAACTGGTGTGCTGCCACGTTCCCTCCACACAAATGCATTAGCTGATCAGGAAGCCTTCCCATTCATCTGGCTTGTCACTTGCATGAGGTGGAGGCAGGACCGACTTGTCAACGGGTGGTGATGAGAGTGAGGGGTGGAAGACAGGATAGTGCGACAAAAATGGTGTAGATAT
Organism: Hypocryptadius cinnamomeus; assembly: GCA_013400635.1. Taxonomy (NCBI): domain Eukaryota; kingdom Metazoa; phylum Chordata; class Aves; order Passeriformes; family Zosteropidae; genus Hypocryptadius; species Hypocryptadius cinnamomeus. The sequence goes on along the minus strand of VYZP01078286.1, from coordinate 37,719 downwards.
TTCTCCCCTTGGTTTTCCAAGGGAAAATATTTTCAGGTGCTGGATTGTCTCCACACCCTTCCAAACAGGAGCAAACCAGCAACCCAAACACTTGCCTACAACCTCCTCGGGTAATTAATCGCAGAGTGAGGCTGCAGGAGGAAATCATGGCTAAACCCCCTCGATGGCTCTGCTGTAGCTCCCTGGCAATGTGGGCATCTTCGTGGAATTGCAACATCTCCTCAGTGTTTGGCACCGTTTCCACGGTGATTTCCAGGGCAGCCCATGCAGCAGAAGGAAGGTGCGCAGAACCCACCCAAGAAAGAGCAGTGAAGGTGCAGAGCTTTGCACCTCCAGAGTGGGCAAGAGACCTCCCTGCTCTCCAGAAAGATCCTGGCGCACTGCAGGGTTGAGAGCCAACCTGGTTCACACTCACACCTTCACCCCCTGTGAATTTCGTAGAACAGAACGGTTTGGGTTGGAGGGGACCTTAAAGCCCATCTCGTTCCATTAGACCAGGCAGCTCCAAGCCCCGTCCAACCGGCCTCGAGCACTTCCCGGGATGGAACCCGTCAGACGTGGCAGAGCCCGCTCAGACCGAAGGACCGGAGCGATGCTCGGCGGCCGCGCACCGGGGGCCGGGGCCGGGCTCTCCCCGGCGGGGCGGCGTCACGTCGGGGGTCGGGAGGCTCCGTGCCTCCGGTGCCCGCGGCCGGGCCGCCCCTCCCTCCCCGCCTCCCTCCCTGCGTGCCTCCNGCCTCCCGCGGGCGCGGCGGCTGCCGGGCGCTGTCGTGCGGCCCCCCGCGCCCGTGCGGGGACTATGAAGCACCATGGTGTGGTGTGACCGTGGCGTCCAGATGCTGCTGACCACGGTGGGCGCCTTCGCAGCCTTCAGCCTCATGGCCATCGCCATCGGCACCGACTACTGGCTCTACTCCAGCGCCCACATCTGCAACGGCACCAACATCACGACGGACGAGGCGCAGGGGCCGCCGCGGCGGGCGCGGGGCGATCTCACGCACTCGGGGCTCTGGAGGATCTGCTGCCTCGAAGGTACCGGGGCCGAGCCGGGGAGGGGGGGAGCAACTTCCCCGGGGGGACCCGGCTGCGCTCCCGGAGCCGCCGGGCAGCGCCCGGGCAGAGCCCAGCAGGAGCTGGAGCCGGAGCCGCCGGGCTGAGCTCCGCCGGAGCCGGGGCCGGAGCCGCGCCGCTGCCTCGGACACGGCCGAGGAGGAGGATGGCGTTACCGTGGCAACCGGCATCTCCGACATTGCCATGGGAACCGGCGGCGGGATGCGGAGCGCTGCCCAGGGGAGCGCTGCCCGGGGGGGCGACCTCGCTCCGCGACCATCGCCGGGGCTTCGGGGCTTTGGGGGGCTCCTGGCGGGGTCGGGGCTTTGGGTGCTTTGTGGCGCACCTGAGCCCTGCAGGCTTCGGGGCTGGGTCCCCCCTCTCCCCCCTCCCCCCGGGACTTTGGCTTTAGGAGCTTTGGAGCTCAACCACAGCTCTCGGGCAGGACAGCGGGAACTCCAGTTCCTCCCAGTCTGCCCTCAGACAGAGACACCGGGAGCTCGGGTGGAGGGGGTGTTGCCACCGCTCAGGTGCTTCAGTGTGGACTCGGGGTTCCTCGATACAGCCCGAGGGTCAGGCTGAAGGGTGGGAACGATAAAAAGATGGGTGTTGTAGCGGCTGAGCTGGGCAGCAGGACCCCGCTCCCCGCAGAGGCCGAACATGTGGCTCCCGCTCTGAAAATGGAGTTGTGGAGAAGGCGCGGCGGTAACTGCGGGGACAAAGAAGCACATGGGTGTTGCGAGCATTTGGCAGAGCAGGTCGCAAAGCCCAGATGGGAAAGCACATCTGTCGGCCGAGGGCGCGGGGCTCCGGCCGTGGCAAAGCGGCACATCCCCGGGAAAGGAGGGACAAGCGCGGGCAGCGGGGGCCGCGGCCACGGTGGCTCTGAAGCCCCTCACCTGCTGGTCCACGCTCTCTGAGAACGGCCAGCAGAGCCTCCGTGGTGCTGGGGAGAGTGTGGGGGAAAGGGAGGGCAGAGGGACGCTGGTGGCTTGTGCCGAGCCGCTTTGTGGCTCGGGGGTGGGGGCACCGGAGCCCCGCTCCCCACGGGGATGCGCTTGGCGGGCGGGCTGCTGCGCACCTCATTCCATCAGCGCGGCTCAGCACACGGGAACTTTGCAAACCCGCCTTTGTGCTTTATTCCAACTGACAGACGGCTCAGCCCAGACGAGCCCAGCTCCGGTTCAGAGTCGCAGCTGTGTTTAGATGGGTTTTTTTCTCCCCAGAACAGACTGTGGCGTGGTAGAAAACACCTCATTCTCACGTCTGTTCTCATCTTCTCCTCTAGCTAATGATTTAAGGCTACAGTGTAACATGATTTTTCTCTTAAAATACCGGTTTGCTACCTAGTAATAGTAGGCATATATAGAAGAGCTGTAGGAAAAGGAAATATTTTTAGATGCTAAAGAGAGAAAGAATTATTGAAATGTGAAGGTTTATGGGTAATAGCAATGCTTGGGTTTATGACTCTTAAAGGAAATCTAACACTCAGCATGGGCTTTTATGGCACCTGGAAAATGAGGGCTTGCATCTGAGAGCTCCTGAGTTTGCTTGAGAGGTGCTGAGCATCCTCCACTTGAACTGAACCTTGTGATCTTCACTGAGCTTGTTCTAAGTGTCTTCAGCCTCCGTTTTTCATGGAAAATAAGTTTGTTTGTATCTTGCAGGAGTTGCTGAGCTTGTTCAGCTAGGCTGGACCTGTCACCTCTGAGAAAAATCCCTGAGCTTCCCAATGTCAGGATTTCTGTGTGGTCACCCAGTAACACCATTCATAGAAGTGAAGTGCAGCTTTGACTGAAACTGGTGGGATTTCTGCCTTGATTTCACCTGGGCTTGAGTCAGAACTTTGTTTAGGAGAGCAGCAGTCAGGGGAGCTGTGGGGAACGGGCAGTGTGGAGGCAGGTCCCAGCACCACGGCCGAGCTCCAGCCTGGCTGCAGCACTGGGCAGCAGTGGTGCCCTCCTGGCATCACCAGGGGATTTTGAACAGTTGCACCCAGGAGCTGTGTGCCAGTGAAGCTCAAACCCCCACCAGTTTGGGGGATAAAAAGGCGTTTCATGGGATGCATCAATCCGACAGCAAGGGAGCTGTTCTGCTCAAAATTCAAATGCTCATAATCAAATTATAAAGTTACAATTTTTAAAGTTGTCAAATATGTGCTAAGAATGCCCAATTTGAGAAAGCTGTCATCTGTTCACAGAGCTGAGGAGCAAAGACTACATTCTCTCCTCCTTTTTCAGTATGTTCTGTTTTGTAAGATAAAATCTATAGATACAGTAAATTATTCATGTTTTAAACCATGCCATGGGACTTGGATTTCAACATGGAACCATTCCTTTGTTTTATAAAATAATAAAACCATTTCTAGAAGCTGATTTAAAACAACACTCCCTTGACCATTTCAGAGCCTCGCTCATTTGAAGTGGCTGAGTCTTTTAGTAATCTAAAGGTAATATTGCAATTCTGAGGAGATACATAGCAGGAAAATAGCTTCAGTTATGGATTTTTATATGTGTTTAAATGGTCTGGCTTCAAACCTATTTTTAGAAATCTTCTGGTGTTTTGGGGAAATAATTGTTAAAACCTCTTTAAATTATTTTAATGGTCTTCATTGCCATTTCACTCTTATGTCAAAAAGACAAATCTGAGACACAAATGTACAGAAGCTGAAAATGCCTTTAACAGCCTCTGAAATTGCTTTTGACATACATAAAGCATTTTGCTGAGCAAATTTCAGGTCAATTGAAATTTCCCAGTAAAATATTTCCCAGCTCTATCAATTTAACAACCTGTATGCTGCATTATGAACAATCACCTGTTCTGTAGCCCCAGTCCCAAGATTTCAAACAAAATTGCTGAAACAAGATGTAGGAGAATAACCTTATAATTCAATTATCAGGTGCTCCTCGATGTTTTCCTGTTTTTCTTTGAAACAATATTTTACAACAAATTGGCATCGTAATTGGAGTGACACAGCTTAGGGATCAAGCATATTATCTTTGTTTGGAGCTGCAGGGATGAAATCATGTTTCAGCACTAGTAGTTGATACTACTATGAAGCTTAGTCACTCAAGAGGCAGCATTAATGATCCATCACTCACACTCTTGCCTGTCTAATCCCAATTTTGTTCTTTTAGCATGTTTGTCAAAGGTGGAGGTAGGAGGTTCATTGAGTGGATTTTAAATAATTGCGCCGTTTCTGCATGGATTTTTAAGTTTTATCCAAGGTAATTGCCTTCGGTGGGAAAGTGAAATAATTCCTGGTGTGGATGTGAGGAACAGAAGTGGCTGAGCCTCTGAAGATGGCCCAGGGCTCCCTGGCAAAGCTGGGGTTTGGTTTTCTGGGCCCAAGACAACCACAATAGCTGCAACCTCAGCAGGTGAAGCTAAAATGTCACCAGACTAGGGACCCCCCATGCAGCCAATCTACCTGAGACCTGCACCCCAGCCCACAAATTCACAAGAAGAGCAAACCAGCCCCATTTCGGGTGCCTGCTGCTCTGTCTCATGTCCACACTTGAGTTGTGGTGGCTGTCAGCACCTCTGGGTCCCTGGGTGCAGAGCAGGGTCCTGCAAGCCCAGCAGATGCTGTGTCCTGTGAGTAACCTTTCTGTGGTCAGCCTAAGCCCAAAAAGGGAGATTAAACCACCCTGGCTTCCCAGCAGCCCCTATTCCTATGGGAAATGTGCAGCACAGCTTCCCGAGCCTCACACGGTCTTACTCACAAGGAGGATCTGATTAAAATATTTGCCTAGGAAAAAACAATGTTAAAAACACCACTTTATCCACTGAAACTGCTTATCTTGGTGAACAATCGTGCTGAAGTTAATAGGACAGCTCACAATAGAGCGCTCTGCAGGCTCTGTGACATCAAGATAGGAAATCAAGTAATGTACTTGTAATTTAAATTTATTCAAAGAGTATTTTATTAAACACTTCAGCACATGAATCTCTTTGAACCCATTGTGTCTACTGCTTTTAGTATTCCCTGTTCGCCATTTACTTTTCAAGTGGTGCAATTGGCTGTTTAATTCACGTGGGCCCACGTGTCCTTCCTGGAACATTTATAATGGGGAGGAAGGATCGAGTAAATCATTTCTGGTTTTGAAAACTTGCACAAATGCACATTTGCACAATTATTTGCAAGTCTTCCAGCTTGGATGAATGCACACAAACACGGGAGCTGCGGCATCCGCATGCGCCGCTTCCATGGATACTCCTGAAAACAAAATAAAAATGCTTTTACCAATGTTTGAGGCAAGCAAATAAAGGCAGGCTGCTGTCCATCAGTACTGCAAATTCATGGCTCATCCAAAAAGAATGAATATTCCTTAGTATTCTCCAAGCACAGCTATGAAGCTCCAGCACCACCACGGTTTGTAATAAACTGAATACAATGCAGGCTTTTTATTCCAATGCTGTGGCCGAAGTGTTATTTGGTGTAGAGCAAACGTTAAATCCCTCTAAGATCAGACATGACCTACCTTGGAGGTTGTGTCCACAGGCACATTAAGAGGTGGTTGCTTTTCTCAGTCTGTGCAGGCACATGAGCCTGTGAAAGAAAACACTGTGAAAGAAAAGTGGTTGCAAATGGAGAATACCCAAATGGGTGTCTCTGCTCTGAAAAACTTATTTTGTGATGCTGTAGTCTGTTTCTAGGACAATATATACATATTATTGCACTCCTGAAGAGTGAGCTTTCACCCATGAATCTTTCAACACAAACATAAACCCATCAGTGAAGGACTCTGTGAGATGCAGACCATGTCTGCACTCTTTCATTCCATACGTCCTGCTCATACCATCTCCGTTGCCTTGGTAAAACACACGCTCTTGAGAAGGTCCATGTGCTTTGGTCACTGTTTTTAAGAGCAATTCTTAGCACTCCAGTGTCAGCTTTGCTACTCTGGCTGAAGCAGAGCAGTTTTGCTGGCAACTGATGGAATGATTTTTTTAACACCCATTTTGGGTTAATTTTTTTTTTTTTTTCAGGAGCATTCAATTGTTAGAGTTTCTGAATTTGGAGCTGCCTTTATGGACACAGAGTTCAGTCCCTTTGAAATATTGTCCATTGTATGAAATACTTAAAAATACTGAGAAATTTGGTGCTGGAGGATCTGCCAGCAGAAGATGGGTTAAGGTATTATCTATCCTCAAATGAAAAAAAAAAAAAAAAGCATGTGTCTCCTCAATGCACTCTTTGAACATTTATACAGAGGCTCTCAAATGATCTTATTGATGTCACAAAACATCCCTTCTTCCCTGCCCTATGAAACAAGGATCTGAAGCTAATTGACTGAATATATGTCACTTTAATGAATTAATTTGCTTTCTTGAACTTGATCTACTCTATAGCCAGTAGGGAGCTATCAGGCTACACAAAGGTTTTGGTTTTTCCTTCGTGGCTCTCAGCATGTCAGATATCCCAGTGCAAAACTTAGATCCCAAAGACTCTGTGTGCATTAGTGATGCTCCCCCAAGGCTGCAGACCAATGAAAGCACATTTGTAATCCAGCTGTAAAGCTCTTTTCTACTGTGCAGGATGCAATGTGGAGGATATTAATCTCACCTGGGTTTCAGGATTGTTCTGGGGAGGTTTCAGAAATGTTTTGTGAAGAGTCAAGGAGGCGTTGGGTTGTACAAACAGGATCCTCGTGGCTGTGTTGTGCTGCAGTTACTTGTTTTATTCTGTATATAGTTACACTGCATGTTCTGAGGACTTGACAGATGGCATTTGTGGTAAGATCTGTCAGAGCCATAGTAACTCATTTTGGGGTTTGTGGGGACCTTTGCAATGATGTAATGCAATCTGGGCTTTGTCCAGCAGCTGTTACCTTTATTGGCTTTTATTGCTCTTTTTAGATACTTCCAGGGCTTGCCCTTCCTTCTGGCAGCTCTACTGACCCTCACCAGTGTAAACTGGTAAAATAAGTCAATACAACAAAGTATTTTTTTTTTGCTCCTGTGAAATTTCAGGACAGTGATTACTCCTCCAGTACACCCTGTCCCATTTGCTGGGTCACACAGTGTCACCTCTGCTCAGGTCATGCTGTCCCACCTGTAGCTTCAGTCAGTCTTGCCAGGTACAAAACACTTCATAAGAAACTCAGGGGAAGGGGAGTGTACCTGATGTCTCCATCCTCTAGTCATGTGTATTTTTGCAGAAACAGAGCAAAAAAGGAACAAATATTAGGAAGAGAAGCAAGTGCTTTCATCTCATCTCTAATTCCTTTGAGGAGGTAGGAGTACTTAGATACTGAGTGTAATCTGAAGTCTGTTATTAACACCTCTCAGCTCCCAGATATTTAGTTGGTGTCTCTGTGGTTTATGTGCTAAAGAGCAGCAATTTCTGTAGAATTTCTGTATCCCCAAAGTGAAAATGGAGAGGAAGGAGGAGGAGGAGGATGATGATGGGCTTGTGACTCGGGGCTTTGGTAGATTTCCTGCTTGATCTGGGCCCAGTTGCTTTGTCTTCCTGCCCCTGACTAGGAGGGAGAACTGTGCTTCCTTTCCACCCACTTCCCTCTCATTCTAATAATAAAATGGAAACGAAGATGTGGAGAAACTGGGACACGGCGAGAGGGCTGCCCAGCTCGGGGAAGAGGCAGGAACACGGCTTTAGCTGGGTTTGAAGCATTCTGCTTGCAACTTATGTTTTATACATGCAATATTTGGTGTTTAAGCATGTCTTCCTTCAGGGACAGGATTAAGTCTGATTCTCCACCTACATGAAGTTAACTGCTTTCTAGGAAGGCGGTGGAATTATGCCAATATGAAGCCAATATAAGAGAAGGGATCGCAGCTTTGTCCCTTCAATTGGACCTTTTCCTGCTGGTCCTTCTTTTCTGAGCCAAAACTCATCTCAAGAAATAAATCAAACTATCAAACTGAAAAACTGGTCCTGCTTCCAAACATTACTTGGTGCTTATCTTCATTTTAGATTTCTGTTTACTGGTATTTATTATGTCTCAGACTTATGGTTCAGCATCCAAATTCTTCCCAACAGATGGCAAGGCAGGATGCACAGGAGTAGTAAAATAAACAGGATAAATGCACAACTGCCCATATGTCTGAGAGGCTGATACACATTTATGACTTCAGAACAAAAGGGTGTTTGCAGCAGACAGCACCAGTGCTGGGCAGGACTTCATGGTTTTTTCTGCCTTGTTCTGAAGCCTCTCATTTTTTCAGTGGGTTTTGATCAGTTAAATTGCAACATATTTTGTCCTCCCTCTTCTTCTCCCAGATAGTTCTTTCCCTTAGTTGTCTCCACTCCTGAAGTACATCAGCTCATTTTATCTTCAGCATTTTAACATGGAAGGTGGCTCTGTCCTGGGCTTCAGCTCGTATTTTCTCTTTCAGTGTGGTTGTGACTCTTTTGAGGGGCACACAGAGGTGCTGGGGACCACAGCAACATTTGAGCTTTTCTCTATATTGAGATTTATCATAATATTAATGACAAGCAGCTTCTCTACTATCTCAAAATAGCAAGCCTCCAGGCAAGCTGCCTGCAGGATGGATAGCCCAGCCTAGACAGACTTTGCTAGATTTCCCTTCAGATCTGGGAACATTTTTGCCAGTTGTTGCATGCTGGGAGTCAAATGCAGTGGAAGCGTTGGAGCAGTTCTTGATTTAGCCTGGCAGATAGTCCAGCCCCTCTTTCTCCTCCTTCCCATGGCATTCTGTCATCTCAACATCTTTGTTCTCTTCCTCTTTTTTCCTCCCCTTGCCAAAATGTTGTAACCTTCCTTCAGCTAAGAGATACCTTTGAAATTAGCTCTTTGATGACAGTGCATGAATTCTTCTGTAGAAAATAAGTAGATACTGCCCTAGGTAGAAAGTCAAGAATTTTTATTTCTCTTCTTAACTCTTGACCATCTCTGTGCCATCCTGCCAATGAAAAAGGTGTAATCACTTACTTGTCCAAAGGTATAGTCTGGGTTCTCTTTTTCTCTACCTGTTTTACTTGTTTCCCAGGGTTTATCCAGGCTCCTGCCTACTTAACAAATAGCCCTGTAAATTCTTCTTCAATAGAATTGAGTCATTTCTTGTCAAATGTAATCCATGAAGGAATGATAGATTATAAACACACAGTCATGGTATGAAGAGATGGGTGAAGGGAGAGCACGTTATGGAATTACAGTATTTCCTGTACCAATTGCCAAGCCCTGATACAAATTAACCTCTTTTATTGTTCTTTTTCAAGCATTCCGCCTTTTAATTGCTGTTTTGGAATCGTGCCACTTAGTTGTGCCCTTTGAATGTTTCTCACTTAGCCAGTCCTGTTAGCTTGATAATGCCAAATGTTTCTGAGATATTCAGAAGCACTGAACATCCCCTGCTCGAGTGGGAGAGGGACCCAGCTCAGGCAGGAATTAGCACCCTTGTTTAGCTGCCAGGGTTTTTTTTCACATTAAGTTAATAACCATTTTTAAGTCACTGCCAATTCGCTACTGGGGTTTCAGATCAGTTGTCTCCCATTTATACTTTTTAAATGATGCAGTTTTGTGTGGAATATGGATGACTGGATGTTTTCTCCTGTCCAAATATATAGCATTCAATAACACTGGGGTTGTTATTGTCTTCCTTGCATCCCAGAGGCACAGTTTATCTCTTGGTGCTGCAAGGCATTAAAAAGGAACCATGGCATGTCGCAATTATGGCTTGAAATAGGATCTTTCCAGAGGAACATTGCCTAAATGTAATCAAATCTAAACTGTAACTTATAGCAAATACCTATCAGAGCTGTGCACACCTATCTCACTGGCTATCAGTGATAGCTGATAGCAAGGCACTGGATGATTGTGTTGGAAGAATTGTTATGCTGTTGGGGCTTTTTAGAGTTCAGCCCCCAGCATTCAGCTGCCTGCAAGCAAATGAAATAACGAACTCTCAATGCTGGAAGATCTTGTGACTATTTAGGCTGAGCTTTCAAAGGTACCCAGATATGAAAGTTTGTGATACTCCTCCGTGCATGACTCACTAATGGCAGTAGTGGGCTTTAATCATCTTTGTCCAGCAGATATTCCAAATTCAAGTAAGCCATAGCAATGGTCCTTTACATAATGCATATATTTTAATGCAAAATTCGCTAGACTTGGTTTCTTTGTGTGTTGGATTGGTTTTAGCCAGATGATGAAACAGCAAGTTGCATTGTCACATCACATTTTCATCCACAGGGATTGTGAACAGGGTTGAATCCCTCAAATTCACTGAGCAGAGCCCTGTTACTGGAGCCAGTGAAGCCAATAGCCCAAAATGGATTGTTAAACTCCAGATATGGCTCTGCTGAGTGTGGGAAGGTGATTTGCAGGCAGCTGTGAACTACCAAACTTCAGGAATTTGATTTCCACTGCAGAGGGAGAGACCCAGGCTCTGCTTCCTCCCAGATATAACATCCCCTGTTCCCACTCTGCCACTTGAGGTACACCTGTCTGAAGGCAGGTTATTCTGTACAGCTGGAGCTCAGGACTATTTCAACTGGGTTTTATTAGGGGAACTGTTGGAAAATGTCAGGATCAAGCAGAGCTCTCCTAAACATGATAAAACATCAATTATTACATCTGGGAGCTCAGTAACAGTTGGGAAATGTTTCTTACAACCGAGTTGCTAACCCAAAGCAGTCGGGTCCTTACCCTCATCCTTCTGCCAGCCAGCATGGGCTCAGTTATTTGCCATGACAGCAATTTGGGGGTCACTAGAGTGCTCTTTGCAGACAGACTGACAGACTGACCCCTTCCAGATGGAGCAGTAGGACACAGACAGCCCCAGTCCAAAAGCCCCTCTGCACACACTGAACCCAAGCCAATGAACGTAGCAAGGGGCTGAGTTTCTTGGCTCATGCTTGGAGCTGCTTGGATGTTCCCACCTTGTGTTTAGATCAGAGCTGGTCCACATCCCTCCAGCTCTGCCCACTGTGAAAACACATTTCTGTCTGTCGACAAAAGATGCTCCAAGACAGTGAGCAGACTCTCCAAAGGGTGAGGCTTCCGACCTCTATCCAACCTTCCATTGCACTGAGAGTCAGCCAAATTTCATTTTTTTAAGTTACTTGGGTGTTTCAAAAGATATTTATCCAAGACTCTGCCAGTACCTGCTCACTGTGAGGTTAAACATCCTGTGGTTTGCTCCAGAGGATGGGAAGCTTTTCTCCTTTGCTCTGCACGTTTTGCTGTGCTCTTGTCCTTGCCTTTAGCACTGACAAACACAGACAGTTCCGAGGTGCTTTGGGATCCTTAAAGATGCAGGACCTGAAATAAACCATGTAGCATTTAGGAATGATGTTCACAGCACCACTTCTAATTACAGCCATTCGAGCAATTCATTTGCAGTGTCCTGCTATGGTTGTGCTTATTAAAACAGAATCCTCTTTATAGTTTGGTAGCAAATTAAGAGGGGAAAAACACAGCTATCCTCTTCCATCCTTGCCTTTGAAAGAGGTTTACCTTCATAATTTGCTTTCTAGGGATATTTCCCTTGTTTTCACTTGTGCTCCTGGTCTGAGTTTTTAATGACTTACTTGGTGTCTCTTGGTAGCCATTTCCCAGTGACCTTTTTGCTCATTTTATTTTAATTTCTGTGTATAAATGGCAACGTTCTAGCTGGAGACATTCTTTGGGCACAGCACAAAAACCCTATAGGGAAGGAAAAACAGGCCAGAAATTTTCCACCTGAATTTTAAGCATTAACCCTGGGCTTTGGCCACACAAAGAGCCAGCACGCTCAGCTCACATGCCAGAGCTGGACCCTGGTCCAGGATCAGGACCAGACCTGGGCAGCAGGACCTCACCATCAGCATCTCCAGGCATCAGCACTGGATGCAGCTACTCCCACAGGTTATCCCATTTTCTGGCATGACTGCTGTGCCCCGGGAGGGCTGAGCAAGTGCTTGCAGCTGGCCAGAATATGGGTACACAGCTCCTAATGCTGATTTTATAGCATTAATGTGCACCTGTTTTGGTGGCCAACTGGCACTGTGCTCAGCCTAAAATGTCTGTGTAAGCTCTGTATTAAAAGAGGCATAAGAATTAGCATGTATCAAACATGTCATTAGGCACGTGCCTGGTAGACATAATGCAGGATAATGAATATGATCACAAGAATAAATTAATAACCGAAAATATTTTTTATACGTGTGCACACTTAAAACAGGGTAGGAACTAAGTGACACTTGTGTCACCAGTTTATAATTAAAATGCAGTGCTTGAATGGAAATGTAAGCTTCAATTAGCCAGCACGACCCTGCTTCCGGCTTTACTTCCCACTGAAAAGCAACGATAACAAGCTCACATTTATTATCAGAGTTTTTCCTGGAGCTGTGCACTGAAACATGCTCACATCTGAGCCCTTTCACTGAAGACATTTTTTCGCTTCAGCAGTTTGGCATGCCATACAAAGGCTCTCTGATTTTTAGTGATGTTCACCTCCTCTTACATAAAAATGTTTTCTGTGCATATTATTTGGTTTTAGTTAAAGTCCAGGTGCACGGGTTACTGAAGAACCAAAGGGATGGCTCATCACAGAGCACAATGGGTAATTATTGCTGGGCTTCACTGTATTGCACAGACAAATCCTTTCTTGGAGCTCAGCATTGTGGCTGTGAGAAAGAAAATACCTACAATCCAGCCCAAAGTTCTACAAGGGTAAGAATAGATCCTGTGGGAGATGCTTTGCCCATTTCATTTTAACTCTCTCGAGGGACAGAGCTTCGCAATTTTGTTTAGAGACACTATTTTGCATTTTAATTTCACCAGTGGGAAGTTAATACATATATAAATTATGAGGTCTCATGTGTTCCCATTTCATCCCAAGAGGATGTTAGGCTTTTTGTAAAATGGCTAAATAATTCTCTGGGTTCTGCCCCCCATTAAAACCAAGATTTATCTTGATTTATGATCCAAATTTTGCTTCTGTTTTGCCTGAGGATTGAGCTTAATTTCTGCAGGAGAGGGCAGAGTCCTTGGCTGTGCAGGCAGGGAGAAAACCCATTTGGCTCCTGCCCAACCCCACACTTTGGGTACCTGGCTCAGCATTCCAAGTGAGGGGCAGAGCCATCCACAGGACATCCAGATCCTTGAAGTGCCTTTTGAGAGATCCAGACATCTTCCCAACCCCCCCAAAATAGGAACCTTTTAGTCTAGGACTTGCTCAGCCTTGTGTCCTAGAGGTACCTTTTGGGCATTTTAACACCCTTCAAATTTCCACGTGCAGACACGGCTGCAGGAACCTGGGTCCCAAATAACAAGGACAGGGAATGGCCACCTCAGCCAGTGCTTGGGGGAGCTGGTGAAAAGCACACAAACCCCAACAGCCCCAAAGTGTCAAGACTGAGCAGTTGAGCCTCAGAAAGTGTATTTAAGGAATATGTCCTCTCTGACAGAGATGGACCAAATGTCCACACAAATATCTTTTGCATTGCCCCCTCCAATATTTTAAGCAATTTCTACAGGCAGAATTCTTGTGATGTAGGAGTGGATGTCAAGCCAGGATATCTCAACTCAGAATAGATATGTGCTCTTAGCTTTGGGTCAGGCAGTGACGTGTGGTGGAGTTAAAGCCTCCAGGAACTCTTCAAGTTGTAAAACCTACAAAGCTCCTGGTTTTTCACTGGTGCTGTTCACATGGGACAGAGTGACCTCCTACCAGAAAGTCCTTCCAACAGCAGCCGCAGTCTCTCTCAATGGCATTTAATAACTACCCATGGAGAAAATTACACTCTATTTAAAAGGCCAGAAAAATCATCTTCAGTTTAACTCTGCTGACTTTGGTAGAATTACACCAGAAAAGAGTTCTGTCTGATTTCCTTTCCCATACTAATGTTCAGTAGCTGGGCATAAAAAGCCTTTCCAAGGCAGATTAAACAAGTCCAAATGGTGAAATATTCTTTTAATTTTCTTTCACACACGTTATTTTAGGTGTAGCTTGGAACTCTGCCCTTACGAGAGGCATCCCTTTAAATATTTATACAGCATCAATATGTAGCCACCTTCATACGTTTTTAATGATATGTTCCTTTCTAAATTAACCATTAGGTAACCCCGTCCTATGGTGTTCTGTATTTTGCACTGCATTTACCCTACCCATGGATTTTTATTTTTTATTTCTCTGTGGAACAATGAAGATGTCAAGGCAGTGAAGATTCCAGGGGCACCGTGGAAATGAAATTCTTGGAGCAGCACTGCTGTTGCCATGTGGACACACACTCAATAGCAACTCTGTGCTGCCCTGCAAGCCAAGGGGATGCAGCCCCAGCCCCACTGCTGGGCCCTGGCAGTTCAGTGCCAGTACAATGGCAGCTTCTCGCTCCTGGAAATGTGACTTCCAGGATCAGGGGGAAAAAAGATATTGAAGCAAACCCAAACAAAGGAGGGACAGGAAGGGATACCTCCATTTTGAGGTTCTCCTTGAGAACCAGTAGGTTTCTGGATCTTCCAGAGTTTTTTCTCTCTTTTTTTCTTCTTAATTGTGTTATTAAGATGCTACAATGTGCCAAGGTGAACAGGACCAACTGCATCAACTGAGTCAAAGATCTTTTTCTCCTGATCTCTCTGCTCAGCCCTGATTCAGCCTGAAAACCCACAGATGAGTAAAAGTGTTGGTACAAGCCATGGGTTTTTATAACTCTGGGATTTTTGAGTCCTGTTTAATTACACCACATTATCATAGCAAAGCAGTTTCTGCAGAAGCTGCTCATGGCTTGTTTCCCCTCCCTCCCGAGGGGACCACAGGAGATGGCTGCACCACGAGATTACTGCTGCAGAACCAAACCCTTAGCACAGCCTCAGCAGACAGACAGAAAGACAGCACACCTCTCCAGCTTTGGAACAGAGATTATTCCCCTGACCAAAAAAAAAGGGGACATCAGAGTTTATCCCATGCCCTGTTATACTGAAAAATATTCCCACACGCTTCTTCACAAAGAAGAGTTTCACCCTGTAGAGCTGGAATCCAACCTCTCCTCCTCTGAAGGGGTCTTGCCCTGTACTTGTTTTGCAAGTAAGGGCTTCAGTTAAGTCAGCAGAGATTTTGTCTGAGGATAATGGGCTGAAGGAAATACTGAAATGCAATTTCCCTGAGTTGCAGGGTTTGAGTCACCAGCAGAGCCCTTCCAGCGCCGGAGCGGCTCTGCGGAACACGGCTCGGTCCCAGGCAGGATGTCACCATCTCCTCCACTGCAGACAAGGCACTCTGTGAAAGGCACAGGGGTGTTTTTCTGTCTTCCCTCCAGTGAAGCAAATCTGGTAGGGTTTGGCTGCAGCAGCGCCTTGGTTTCTGGGTTTTTAAATGTACTGGTAAAGGGACGTTGTTTGCTCCAAACAAAAGCTGTCTGGGCTTGGCATTCCTGACAGGTGCCTGAGGAAAAGAAGCCAGGCAGCAGCTGAAATCCAACAAACTGCTCCCTTCCACCACGGGAAAGGCAAGGTATGGCCAAGCTGAACTTGTGCTGTTATTTGAGGCTTTTCTTTGGGTTGCAGGGGCAAATTTTTTGTGTGTGTGTTTGCTGCAAATATGTTTAAATTCTCTCTGTTTTGGAGGCAAGTAGTCAATGCATCTGAAGTGCATACTTGACATATGTTTCTTTTCACATGCTGTCCTCCATTCATTTCATGCAGCAGATGCTCAGTTTACCACTTTAAATGTATTCTTATTTACTAGAAATTATTTTAGAAAATAGCTGTTTGGAACTAAACATTTCCAGCCCTTCTTTTGGGTGCAGGATGCTCCTTTTTGCAGCTGTCCTGGGTGGCTGCATGCAGATGTTGACAGGTTAATTTGCATTTGAAGAGCTGGGTGCAGTGAGCTAAGCAAGGGTTTTTCTTCCCTGCCTCTGAAGGCAGTCACTTCACACTCCTTGCCAAATTTAGCCCCGATGCTACTCTTCTTAATTAACTAGAGCAACATCCAAGCTGAGTTTGGCCCATTGTTAGCCAGCCATTTATTACAGGGTTGAATTAAACCCCTTGGCCATGTAGAAGAAAGGCTTTTATTCTAAAAATTGATTGTACTAAAGTGAAACACAAGGACAGGCCTAATTCCCAGCAAGGTTGTAGGTACAAGCTGGTTTATCTGATTTCCTCTATCCTGTCACCAGAAACTGCAAATCCAACCTGGTTTTCCTGCCTGCTGCACACTGCTGAGGTCAGAAATGGTTTAGTAAAAAAGGAATCCTGATGTTAAGAAGAATGTGCATCTCACACTGCTCAATCCTCCTTCCCAGAGAGTATTCTTTTTCTTCTTGTTGTGGGTTTCTTTTTTCCCTTTAAAATAAGTTCATATCAAGACTGTGAGCACAAAGACCCAGATTTAGACTTCAGTCCCTTCCATTGCTATAGGAAAAGGCAGAAGTCCTGATCCACAGCCCTGCTGTCAGCCTCTAGGAGCTGCTGCTGCTGGTCTTTCATGTGCCTGATCCATCCACATTGTCTCAAAGCAGAGACCAAAAGCTTCCATGCTGCAGCAGGGAGAAGAGCTGGCATTCAAAGAGTTGTAGCCCTGTCACCACCAAGGCTCCCTTTGCTTCATCTTTGGTTTTTTTTCTTCCCTTTAGATGTTACAAAACTGCCAAGGAAAGCTACATCCTGTGGGTATTAGAGCACTGAGATGAACCTACAGAGACATGGGAAGACATAATGTTTTTCTGGTGTTTTTTTCACCTTCTTTTCACCACACTTCTGTTCTTCCCTGCCTTGTCCCTGCCATGATCTGCCATGGGCAGATTCTGGTGTCACTTCTCCCCGCCAAAATCTGGATTTCAGCTCAGTTTGCATCCCCTGGCCTAGGCTGCCATGAGGACAAAGTCACCCATTTGAGGGACAAAGTTACCCTTCTAATTTCATCTGTTTTGATGTTAATTTGCAGGGATTAAACGAATACTCGTAACACATTGGATTCAGCCTGCATCCCTGGCAAAATTCTTCCTGGTCACAGTCAAATGCAAACTAATTCATCACCCCAGCTGTGCATGAGGGAGGTACTGGCACAGGGCACTGTCTCAAAGCGAAGGGTTTGCTCCAGTCCATCATTTGCATCACACATGGAGCTTTTCTTGGAGATATCTTTGGGTTTTCTGCGTAAGAACTTCAGGGGAGGGGCTGGGAATGGAGAATGTTGCTGTTAGACAGGCATGATTCAGGTACCCATGGCGACATGAGATCACTCTGCATTGTCACCAGCACAAAGAGATTACCTTATACAAGAATAACTAAGAATAGAATTTTTGACCTTCCATCTTTCCTTATCTGTAAACATTAGATCTGCAGAGCAGTGCAGCCCTGCTTGTCAACAAGGAGAAATAGAAGAAAAATAAAACTAATTTAAAACCCCACAGTGGCAGTGAAATAAATCCATACATTTATCATTTCAGAGGTTCCCATCACTCCTGCCTCTTTTCCTGCAAGGTTTAACTGATTACATATTTTTTTATGTGTTATGTTTACTCTCCTAAGGATAGAACACACTTTACAGAAGCTCATATGGATAGAAAAGCATTTTCCTTTTGCACTGTTGCCTACAGTTAACACACACAAAGCTGCACCTTGAGCTTTCCAAAACCTTGGTTCATACCATCAAATGAATTAATGACATATGCAGAAATTTATTTTTAAGTCCTTAAAAGTTGAATGTTTATGACTTGAACTTTCCTTTTAAGAAATATCATGGATCTCGGCAATTGGTGCAAGACTTTATCTAGTCCAGTAAAAGGGGCAGATTCTTCACAACACTTGTACCTGCCCCTGCTCCCGCCAGCACGAAAATTGGAGGTATTTGAATGAAAAAAGATCCTTAAAGTGAAGAAATGCAGGATGAGGTTCTAAGCTTCCCAAAACAGCTGGAAGGAACCTTGTAAAATGAAATTCAGCATCTGCTTCTGTAGATGTCTCAGGTTTTAAATTTCTGAGGCAGAGGGTAATTTTTAAGCAGAATCTTATCTTGCACATACATGAATTATTTCTAGTGACTGGCTCAAAAATAGCGATTTGAGCCTGTGCAATGTGTTCACACAGGGCTGGAGCCTGGCCAGGCGGCCTGGCCAGGCCTGGGGACACAGAACTTTCTGCACACACCTGGATCATGTACCCCGCCTTGTGCCCCTGCACTGTGGGCTGGGGACACGCTCTGAGTGTCCCTTGTCCCTTCCTGGGCATGGGTCATCATGGAACAGCCGGAGTTTGGGGTCCAGACGTCTTGCTGAGCTCTGAGCTGTAGTTTGGAATCACTGGAGGCCAAAGGCAAAGTGCTGTCCCTCGGGAGCAGGGGCTCATCAGGCTGTGTGACTCAGAGGTGCAGCTGTCACAGCCTCCCTGGCTCCTCCTGTGATGGGAACAGCTCAGACACTGTGCTGGGATTGGGCCTCAAATCACCATCCAAGCCATGGTGCTCAGGCTCCTCCTTTGCTTCATTGGGAGAAAAGATTTTGTCCTTCTCTGAGAAGAAAAAGGAGGCTGTGTATTGTAAAAATAAATAGGCTGTGTATTGTAAAAACAAATCCCCAACCAGGGAAGAATGATTGACATTTGACTCTGTGCTATCAGAAGGATAATTAATTATTTTATTATACTATACTATATTGAAGAGATACATACTATACTGTATCATACTTACTTCTAACTGCTGAAAAACTCGTGACTGTCTGCCGACAGTCCCGACATGCACACGTGGATCCAATTGGTCAATGACTCAAAACACCATCACCAGAATCTAATCAAGCAATCCCTTCAGGTAAATGATCTTCCAACACATTCCACATGTTCAAAAACACAGGAGCAGCAAACGAGATAAGAATTGTTTTGATCATTCTTTTCTATGCTTCTCTCTGTTCAGAGGGCATGTGAATACCACAACTGTGGTGTGGGGAAAGCAGCTCCCAGGTTTTCACTCATGAGAACACTGTCAGAAAAAAAAAATAAATCCAAGATAAAACACATTAAAGCACAAGGGGATGGCACTATCCCTGCTGGAGCCCCCCAGCAGTCCATGAAGGAACCCCTGGTGTATCCAGCATTTGCAGGTTAGCAGAACATGTCTGCTAGGATTGTGGGGAGCTGCTGCAGAAAAGCACTGATGTCTCTTGAGGGCATGGCTCTCCTATTCCAGAGCCTGCAGGAGTAGGTCTGCAGAGGAGTTTAGGTGATGCTGTGCCTAAAAAGTCAAAGCTCAGCCTACAAACCCCAGCACCCTGGACAACAAATGACACCGAAGAGCAGAGTCAGGAGCTGGACCCTCCTGGTGAGCAGGCTGACATCAGACCTTCCCTTTCCAACCCACAGGGTTCTTTGGGGCTGTGCTTATGCCCAGGGATGGACATCCCATCTCAGAGCCCTCTGGCTGGAGTCAGCAGTGCAGAGTGCACAGCCCATCCCTGCCCTGGCAGCACCACCAGAGCTCACTGATGCAGCAGCTCCTCACTCCCCAGCAGGTATTTGCTGGCCATAACCCGGTGATTCCAGTCTGTAGAGCAGAAGTAATCCACAGTCACTGGGCAAACTTTGTCCAGGGCTTATTTGAGAGAGAAAGCCCTGCTGCATGCTGCTGGGTGCAGGAGAGCTGCTGGAGCTGGGTGATGTTTCAACATGACCGAGTATTTTTAGAGCTATCCTATAGTGCAGGATTTTTAACTTCCATTTCACAGCCCTTGAAGCCTGGCAAACTTTCATTAACATTTGATGCCTTGAAGTCATGCAAGGTCTGGGGGGAAAGGGAGGGGAAGGAGGGAAAAGGAGTACACCTTTTTGGAGCAAAGTTGCTGGGAAGCTTAAAAAAAGTCTCCAGTCCCTCCTTTTTGTACCAGATGGTTTTAAAGGACCCCAACCACCCAGAAAACAAAGCTGGAATTCCAAACCATGGCTGGTTGGAAGAGTCTTAATTAACTTGTGAAACACCTGGAGTCTCTCAGACTCCTGGGGAGTTGAACCCCACCACCCTGAAAGGATCATTCCTCTCTTCTTTGCCCATTATTAGGCAATTTTGCTCATACAGGGCTGTTTGACCCATAAATCCCCAAATTATTTATAAGCCATCAGGCATCCATCCTCGAGCAGAGAACATGAGCCATGGAGAAGTGAAAGGATTTGCTCCCAGTTCCCTCACTGCCATTTCTGCTCAACACAAAGTAAGGCTTTTTTGCCCAAAGTTATAACCAATGAAAACAGTGCTTCCCTGGCTACAAGGCAGACTTTCAACTGGAAAATAAGTTAACAGAAACTCTATTTTTCCCCCCTCTCAATATTCACACATACACACACACACGGAGCGTCTCTTCGCGCACACAACTGAGATTTTTCATAGGCTGAGGGAGTAGGAAGAAGAGACGTATTTTTGTCTCCTTGGCAAAAATATATTGGCAGCATCTCACTGAGTTGTAAAGATTGAGTAAGTACCAGAGCACGGCCCCGTTAGGCGGGTTTTGGAAAGCTGCCCTTTGGCTGCCTCTGCCACTCTGCCAGGGCCTGGCAGGGACACTGCCCTGGGGGCACTCAGCCTGAGCCCACCCAGGCTCCTGAGAGGAAGAGGAGGTTGCACTCGGTGGAAATGAGGAGCTGTCAGCTCTGCACCACGCCAGACGAGGTGTCTGAAGGGGAGAGGAGCTGTCAATCTCCCCCTGGGCATGGCAGCCTCGGAGCTGCTGCATGGCTCCTGATGTGGCCCTGGCAGGAGGTGTCACCACAGGGGTGACAGACTGGCCCTCCCCTGCTTTTTAAACTCAGGGGGAAATCAGGTCCCCAGGATGTTGTTATCCAAGGGCAGGGAGAAACACAAAGGGCTGAGGGGGAAGGAGTCAGTGGCACAACAGACACCACAGCTGGGCATGGGGCACCTGCCCTTTGCCCAGTCTTCCCAGCGAAAGGAAAATGTTTTGGTTTTCTTCTCCCAGCTCTAAATATTCCCAGCTGCTTCCATGCCATCCCAGGACAGCAGAAGGCAGCGAGCATTTCTGGTTACAATGGCAGATGTGCCTGATGATGGGAAGGGCTGGGACTCTCCCATGCATTATTTAAAGCAAATTCTGGGATTCTAAATTGGATTGCTCAAAGCTCCCATCACCACTGTCCTTCCCCAGTGCAGGTAGAGACATTTCATAGTAAAACACAATCCTGAAATACTGAAAGTAAACTCAGAAATCTCGACCATAAAATATTTATGAGTCTGTGCTTTGGTGCATTGTAATTTTGCATGATATGTTTTGCTTTTCAAGACTGACTGGATTAAGGCTCTTCTGATTCATTAAACACATTTCCCCAAATGCTGTTTCTACAAATATTGTTGGGTCATTGTGTTTAGTTGCATTTATTAGCTGGTGTAACAAGGAACGTACGTCTCCCATAAACCTGAGAGGAACCCGCTTGCTCTGAATCTCAGCAGAGAAGAAAACAGTTCTCATGAATAATTAAAGCTTAAAGAGGTCATGCTGGTTTTGCAGCCTCATTTTTATTTGTCACTGCTTAGTTTGCATTAGGAAATAGGAAGTTTCAGGTGCAGGAGCCAAATGGAATCTCTTCTCCATGTGTTCATTTAAACAGATCTATTTGGTAGCTGTCTCCATTTTTATGTATTAGGTCATTTGTTGGCTGTAATAATTTAAATCAGTCCAGGGAATTAGAAAGTTTAAGGCTTTTAATTTTCATCAGGCAGTGGTTTTGCATCCCTTTGCCTTCTGGCAGGAAGGNCATCTCCACAAGCCTCTCCAATCAGCCAAGCCCCTGCTCTTCTCCCAGGCCCCCACCCACCTCCAGCCACCCCCTGCCCGCCCCTCCCATCTCCTCCTCAGCTCTCTCTCCCTCCCACTTTCTCCCAAGCTTCTTTTCCTCCTCCTCTGTGAACCACCTCCCATTCCTCCACATTCTGCCCCAAAGTGCTCCTTTGCTCTTTTTCTGCTCCTTTGCTCTTTCTTCACATTGCTCCCAGCCTTTCTCCACGAAGGTGCAGCACCTTTCGGGTTGCACGCACTGCTGGGAATCAGGAATAACCAAGGCAGTAGTAACTCTAATTCAAGTTAAAATCCTACATGCTGCCTTTATATTCCCTTCCAGGATTTAACAATGGCAAAATATTTTTGTTCCTTTCATTTTTTCCCACTGGAAGATGCTCAGTCTCTCCAGCAGCTCTGCTATTTGTTCCCAAGGTTAGACATCAGCCCTGGGTATTCAGCTCAACAGCGTGCACAGCTCTAATCTCTCCTGGTGGAGTGTACTGATACATCATGCAGATGATAACTGAGACCTTTGCCTTGCATTCCCCAAACCCAGCCATCAGCAGGGTTTGGCAGTTCCACCCCTTTCTCCCAACCTTTAGATTCCCTGTTGTCATCTGCCTTGTTTCTGTCCCGCACCACTGACTGTGCATGATCAATCTCTAGAGGCTTCGCTTCTATGTATAACTCAACAAGCTGGCAGAGAGACCAGGAAGACTCATTTGTGTGCTCCAAAACGAATGGAGATCCAACTCAAGGTCACTGCATTCCAGAGACAGACACATTACAAGCATTCCTTTCAACTAAGATGATTTATGGACTGTTATTTCCCTATTGCTTCTTCAATATCCAACTATTTTTCTGAATGCCATCATCTGATGATGAATCTACATGGATTAAGAGATGTGGAATCATTACAAGATTCCAGGAGTATCCAAATATCCTGCATATTCCTAATCAATTCACTAGCAAGGTCCTAGATAACTACTTTCCACTGTAAACCTCATGCTTTTTCATTAAAAAAACCCAACTTGGCAATGTATGAATGAGCCAAAAGAAAGTTTGTAAAGAAAGTTCAGCTCTAGATGTCAGGTTAGAGACATTCACTGCTATTGGAGCTGACAATAATTCATTTAATGCAGAGAGGTAATTATTTGTAGCTTCTGCTACAGCAAGAGATCTCACTGTCAATAATCAGAACAATCAATTGCCAATTCTCAGTATTGATTGCATCAATAATATGAACCATCTCCTTATTAATAAAATATCAATAATATGAACCATTACAAATATAAATCATTTTTTCTACTGACTAGGTCTGGAAGGTGTTTCCATCAGAGAAGAAGACACCAGGTGCACCCTGTGCAAGTTACCCCAAACACCCCCAAGGATTTCCCAGGTCCTCATTCTGGAGAGTTGTTTCTTAAATTTTAGACTGCTGTACGCCAGCTGCAAACCTTGCCTGGTGTGAAAGGAAAATGCTTCATAAAATGGGGGGGAAATGGCAGTTTAAGAGGGTCTAAAAGTAGAAATTAAGAATAGTAAGGCAACAGCTGGAGGTTGTGCACATGTGAAGTGGCAGAAAATACAGGGAATTAAACATCCCACATTGCACTGGGGGTGTTTCAGGTAGTTCAGGAAGCACCCCAGAGGTGACCATGACAGTAATTCCAATTATAAATCCAGTAGAGACTTTGAAGAGACATCACTGTCCATTTGCTTGAATTCCACCCCAGGAAATGCCAAGCCATGGGACAGGATGTGTAGATGTGCTGTGATCCTAAAAGGTGAAGCCATCGAGCCCTGGTTGATCACATGTTAATGAGGGAGAACTGATGACTTACCAAAGGAAGGGAAACCATATGGATAAAAACCAAACTACCCCTTAAGGGAAACTTGATTCCAGTTGTGCAGATGCAGGAAAAAGGTGTGGTTTGACATTGTGAAAATAAGCATGATTTGTCATTTTGCAGCATATGAACTTCACCAGGCTGAACGAGGGCCTGTTCTCAGAACTGCACCCGATGCAGTTTGGCACTTCAGCCCTCTCACAGCCTGATGGACTGGCAGCAGCCTCCCTGGATGAGCAGTCTTTGTACCACGGAGTCTATCTCAGGGTCAAGAGTACTGGGGGGAAAGAGCAGATTTTGGTCCAAATCCTGGCTAGATTCAGGCCAGCACTGTTCATTTCCCACACTGAGGTGTTGGGGCAGTGTTGGTCACTGTGGGGCCATTCACAGTTGTGAAAAGCGAGTCAGTCTCTGATATATTGTGCCAAAAGCACTGCCAGTTACTAAAGTACCTCTTTAAATTAAGGTATTTGGAGCCAGAATGTAAGTAAGTGCTGGAAGCTCATCGGAGGATAACTCTCAGTTCAGAGCTCTGATGGATGAAGGCTCTCACCTAAGAAGCCAACACCAGCTTCTCAAGTGTTAGACTAGTTTTAGCTAAGGTAGAAAAGCCAGCAACAGAACTCTAATGGAGGCTTCTACCCAAGCTCCAAATTCACTCGAAAAGGATGAGGAGGATTATATCAGCCACCCAGAAACAGCCTCAGCAAAGTGGCAGCAGAGAAAAATATGGAAGTGAGTGGTGAGACAAACTTCTGGGCTGCTGGGATAAAGGACTGAGGCAGGAGATGCAGGACGAGCCGAGGTGTGAAGGCAGAGCACAGCGAGTGTGGGCTGGGCTGGTGGAGAGAAAAGCAGACACAGAGAAGTGAGTTAACAACCCCACGACAAACCAGGAATGTTGACAGTTTCTTGGGACTGAGCCAGGCATGAGAACGCTCACTGTGGCAGGGCTGACTTGTGTCTGACTTGAAAATGTTCCTCAAACAGCATCACCAGTGTTGCCCCAAAACAACCACGGCATACCCAGCCTGAGGGATTGCCCCTATTTCCCTGTGCTGTTGATTTACAGAATGCAAACTGAACATCAAGGCTGGAAGTTTGTCAGACTTTTTCCCTAGAAAACACAGAGTCATTCCCTCAATAAGGTCTGTAAAAAGGAAGAACAAAAGAGATTAAAACAGAAGCCCCTGAAACTTGCCCCACTTTGCCATCCAAGCAACAGCACGAGAGGATGTGGCTGATAAGGAGAAAATTGCAAATTGTACTAGGAAGACCCATCAGCAGGGCTTGTGGAATTACAGAGCACACTCTGTTATCTGCTGCTTGGCCAAGGAAAGGCAGCTGGGAAGGGACAGGAGCACTGCTGAATAACCTCAGTCATGAATTCTTTGGCCAAAATGCTGGTTTATGAGGCAAACATTTGAAGAAACTGGAAAGTGAGGAGCCTAAACCAAGAAGTAACATACAACTCTCCCCTACTCTGCCACTGCCCTGCGTTTCCCTGGTACCATTGGTATGCACTGTGGTAGCACAAGGACACTTAGTACTTTTGGCAGCAGTTTTGTAATGACTGAAGAGAATTCAAAGGACAGCAGCCAGACACTGTGATGTGTTTTATTAGCTCCCAGATGTGCAGGTGAGGTGAATCTTTGGGAAATGAGTTTTGCTGCCACGAGTTTTCTAACATCACTCAAGGTCTCAGAATCTTATAATGGAACAAAAGGCTGTCATAGAATTTGAAAGGCATCTTTGGCAAAGCATCTTTTCTGAATCTGTTCATTTCTTACACAGAAATACAAATGCACAACATCTCTGATGATATTTGCCCAGCTGAAAACAGGAGGTCAGCTGCTGAGGCTGTGTGTTTTCCACATGAATTATAAGTGACTGAGCCTCTGTAGGCGTTTCCTGGGATATCTTCTGGTGTAGGTGATCCAGAATCTAGAGATGCTTTACCAGGCTGTATAAAATAGTGCTTGGTGCATCCTGGATTGCAGAATGTCAAAAAAACCAGAGTATTTTGCTCAGAGAGTGTTGGTGTGTTTGTGAGGGTCCCAGGATGAGGGAAGAGATGAATCTGACTCCATATTTCTTAGAATGCTGATATTATATTATTATATTATATTATATTATGTTATATTATATTAATTTTCTATTCATGGTATACTAAAACTATACTAAACTAAAACATACTAAAATAGAGAGAAAGGATACAGATCAGAAATCTAGAAAAGAATGAATAATAATAACTCGTGACTGACCAGAGAGTCTGACACAGCTGGACTGGGGTTGGTCATTAAGTAAAAACAATTCACATGGAATTGTGAATTGTGCATCAATCAAAGATGCACCTGCCACATTCCAAAGCAGCAAAACACAGGGAGAAGCGATCAGATAATATTATTTTTCTTTTCTTCTGAGGCTTCTCATCTTCCCAGGAGAAGAAATCCTGGCAAGGGGATTTTTCAGAAAATATCACAGCGACNATACAAATGCACAACATCTCTGATGATATTTGCCCAGCTGAAAACAGGAGGTCAGCTGCTGAGGCTGTGTGTTTTCCACATGAATTATAAGTGACTGAGCCTCTGTAGGCGTTTCCTGGGATATCTTCTGGTGTAGGTGATCCAGAATCTAGAGATGCTTTACCAGGCTGTATAAAATAGTGCTTGGTGCATCCTGGATTGCAGAATGTCAAAAAAACCAGAGTATTTTGCTCAGAGAGTGTTGGTGTGTTTGTGAGGGTCCCAGGATGAGGGAAGAGATGAATCTGACTCCATATTTCTTAGAACGCTGATATTATATTATTATATTATGTTATGTTATATTATGTTATGTTATATTATGTCATATTAATTTTCTATTCATGGTATACTAAAACTATACTAAACTAAAACATACTAAAATAGAGAGAAAGGATACAGATCAGAAATCTAGAAAAGAATGAATAATAATAACTCGTGACTGACCAGAGAGTCTGACACAGCTGGACTGGGGTTGGTCATTAAGTAAAAACAATTCACATGGAATTGTGAATTGTGCATCAATCAAAGATGCACCTGCCACATTCCAAAGCAGCAAAACACAGGGAGAAGCGATCAGATAATATTATTTTTCTTTTCTTCTGAGGCTTCTCATCTTCCCAGGAGAAGAAATCCTGGCAAGGGGATTTTTCAGAAAATATCACAGCGACAAGAGAGGAAAATTGTTCCTGCCAGAATTAGAAGTCACCCACCTAAAGCAGAGGTGCTCCATCCATGGAAGTGTCCAAGGCCAGGTTGGACAGGGCTTGGAGCAGCCTGGGACAGTGGAAGGTGTCTCTGCCCATGGCAGGGGGCTGGGACAAGATGAGCTTTAAGGTCCCTTCCAACCCAAACCATCCTGTCATTCTATGAGCAGTGGGTTTTTTTATCTCCTAAGCAAAGTACACCTTCTGCCATGGGGCCAACTTCCTTGGAAAACAGTGAGCATCCCCTGGCATCTGGAGGAGATCAGCTAAGACCACAGGAAACTCAGGAGTGTTCAGAAAGGGGTGGCTGTGCCATGAAGGTCGACCTGCCCAAGCAGGAACCTCTCCAGTCGCTATTTGCAGCTCTGGAATTGGCACTCAGAGCAGAGGAGGTGGCTCCACTGCAGTCTGAGAGCACTGCAAAAACAGCAATGCAAGAAGCAGAGCAGCACAGCCTTCCTTCTGTGGGGCTGGGCTGGAAGAAGGGCTGTGAGCAGCCTCTCCTTTGTCCAGGACCACCAGTCCTTTTGATTCCCTTTGTCCAGGACCACCAGTCCTTTTGATTCCCAAAAGGGAATCAGATCAAGCACTGCCACAGTGCAGGCAAGTTGGGGAAAGCAGATTAGGATATTCTAAATACTGGAGAGTGGAGTGTGAGACAGTCTCTTCTCTCACAGAAAGTCCACAGTAAATACAGGAGGGAGCATTTGCCACGTGAAGGGAAGAGAATGGAGTGAGCACGTCAATGACAAGATAAACCAAGACCTGTTCCTGGAAAAAATGTGCTTCTGCCAGGCTGGAGGGGAATGGGGAGCACTAAATAAAGGCCAGGCAGGAGCTCCCTGCCAGCCCCAGCTCCTCTGCAGTGCGTGGGCAGCAGCAGCTGCTCCAGCATCTCCTCCAGCTCCTCGGAGCCCTCCCGAGGTGCTGAGCACACCGGGAAGGTGTTCTGCCTTTAAAAGCCTTGAAGAGGAGCAAAATGGAGCAGGCAGCAAATCCTGAGTGGCTGCTCCTCACCTGACACCGAGGGGACTGCCGGGAAGCTCTGAGCAGTGGAAGGTCTGTAGGCAGCAGAGGGGGAGGACTGGAAAAAGGGGAAATTCATGTCACAGCAGAAGATAAGAAAATAAGAGACTGGAGGAGGAGTTTTGCTTTGCCCACCAGACAATTGAAAATAGATCAAAAGAAGAACCCAAAGGGTTTGTTTGAGATGACAGCTCCTAAGGAAGAAAGTGGGGCAAATTTCATACATTTCAACATTTTAAAATAATTGTCTTTCTGCCCGGGAAGTAGATGGGAAGCAAACGAAAGGGAGTAGGCCAGATTCTGCTATCACTGGGTGAGACAGATTTGAGTCCAGTACAGGGAAATCAGAATCTGGCCCAAAACTAGGCAGTTCCTCTCCCTGCAATGGGAAACAAGTGAGTTTTGAGTTAGGGAATGAAAGATAAAGAAGAAAAGAACTTCTATAAATGAAATAAAATATTCTTTTTTTTTCACAGTCTCAAGACCTGTAGAGAAACGTGGTTAAGAGTAAGGATGGATTCCATTTAAAGACTCAGCTGAGCTGAATTTGCTTTGGCCTGACCATGACACACACAGGCAGTTTGTCCTGCCCAGCTGGTTTATGGCACCAGGGTAGCCCACAGGAATGGGAATAAACTCCTACTCTTTTTATGTCCTGAGCATTTTCTGAACACAGGATCTACCCTTGCAAAAGTATGACAATAACCCCAGGTACGAGCAGTGCTCTTCATCAAATTCATCTTCAGGATGAAACAAAAATACAAACTGTCATATGGACAAATTTCCAGGACTGGCAGGACTCCGAGGGTGTCAGACAGAATCTGTCTCAAAACCAGCCTAAGCTTTGAAGTTTCCAGCTCTTACAACAGCAAAACTTTTTTCAAAGGCAGACACCCAATAAATGTGTATTTAACCTCCTGAGGCTTCTTCCTCTGCTGGCTGCATCCTCCACAGTGATGAAGGCAGCTCACAGCAGCATTGGGGAGAGGCAAATTCACATGAGGTGTGTTTTGCACATGACCTGCATCAATAGTTCATGATTTCTTTTATAATGACAGCATTAAACACCTCCAGGCAGAGGCTCCTGGGATCTGTGCTCATTCGAGTAACTTAAGGACAGGCTTGTGAAACTCTCAGCAACCAGCAGGAGACAAATAATCAAACTTGGGACAGCTTAACACAGAAAGTTCCAAGCTACAGGAAAATATCTAATGCTGTTCCTTGTGGTCTGAGGGGAGAGCTCAGGACTAGAATAGCCCCTGTTTGACCAGAAGCACCACAAAGCAGGTTTTGAAAGTAAAAGGAGGTGCAGCCTTGATTCCTCTTTTGAGGGTTATTTTATGACAAGAGGGTAAGAAGAAAGCAAAGGCAGCAGCTGCATGTGTTGTGGTGTCAGTCCAGTGAGACAGGGGAGCTGTGCTGGTGGAAAATCAAATAAATGAACACAGTGCACAGATAGATATTTTTGTGGAGATGAACACTTTTTGGCATGTCTGATCTCCTTTGCTCACTATTGCTCAAATCAGTCAGCAAAGGGCTTCAGAACCTGGCAGCAGAGAAATCCTCCTAAGGAAAAAAATACACAACTGTTTCTCTTCTCCCCTGGCAGAGTCCAGCACTGAGACACTCTCACTCCTATAAATAGAGGTTCTCCACTGATGTCCAAGGGAAGTGTAAAGCCATGCCATTAAGGAAACCCAGTCCTGCACGACGTGCTGGGATGGACACTGTGTTCAGGCAACTTCTGTTACAGCAGCCCCACTCTGCTTGTCACACTTTCCTCGTGGTCTGTGACACTATCTGTCAGTCAGCCCTCTGTGTGCTGATATATTCAGAAAACTTGTCGTTTAAACATTCAGATATTCATGTTTTGCAGTAAATCAGGCTGACATCTGGCTCTGGAACTGAGGCACAGTATTTAATCACAGAATAGATGCAACAAGCAGAACCATCGGTCCAAATTTCCCATGGTACCTTACTAATTGCCTTATTTTTAATATACAGTCAGCTCCTTGCAACTTGTATTCCCTGTTTCCTCGAGCACTTGCTGTCAAATGATCCTGAAAATAAATTCATTCCATGTCTTCAAACCATCCCAGAAGTCCCACATTTGCCCAGAAGCGATGGGCTGGTTGGTGAGCTTTTGGGGTGGATGGCTTTTTGGGGTGGGTGTATTGACCTGCCTGCAGGTGACTGCTGAAGCCAAGTGGCCACTTCTGCAGCTGACATTCACAGCCCTCATCCCACCCGTGCAACCCCTCTGGGAGAATCCCCTGCTCCACACTATTAATAGTGTGCACGTGTGTGCTCCGAGTACCCAGAGCTGCTGGGGAATGGGGCGTGTTGGCAGGGGAGGGTTTGATCCAAGACACTGCAAATGTCTGGTGTGCCATGAGGAAACAAGAAAAGCTTCTCTACCAGGTCCCAACCCGGTGTTTTCTGCATCAAGGAGGGCTGGCAGCTGAAAGAGTTAAGAAGGCAGTGGCTCTGCAGAAGATGCTGGAGAGGGAGGGAGCAGCTCAGCCCCTCTGTCCCCGAGTCTCCCACTGCTATCAGATATCGCCTCCCGCAGCGCCGGCTCAGCACGGGGAGACAAAAATCGCTATTGACACAAGTCCCCCGCAGACAGGGCCCTCTGTGCAGAGCTGCTCGAGTCTGGAGTGCTGGAAACCTATTTTAAATGACAACAGAGCAGTAATGCTATGGGAAGATCTTGTTGTGTAGAGTTTTCAAGATTAGGGCAGGGAGAAAACAAAAGTACAGCCTTGTATTGACAAATATTGTCAGACATTTGAGGACTCTGTTTTCCAGTGCTGATTTGTGCAAACACTTCCAGGGCATCAGGGAATGTTGTCATTGATAAACACTAACCACAGATATGGCTGTTCTCAAAAACGTGGCTGATGGTATGGACAATAACAGGATCATGTAATGATGCATGGCTACCAAATTAATAAGCATTTGCATCCTAAGCATTAATCTTCACTCTCAGTCATCAAAAAATAAAAACCCAATGAACAATCTGCAGCAGTAGAGACAGGATTATTAAAGGATTATTTGAGAAAGAACAAGGAGAAGGCAGTATATTATCAGAATTTGGGAACACTACTTTGATTTGCTATTGAAAGCTCTATGTATTTTGAGATCTCAAACCCCAAAACAAAGCTTAATCTTCACTTAGGCACTACAGTTGCCTCCCTTATCATGTTATCTGAGTACATCACACTCTAATTATAGTTGTCTGAACAACACTTAGTGAGATTGGGAAGTAGTAACCTTGCCAGAGAAGCCCTTGAACACAGAGCAGAACCAAGTCAGAAATGCTTTTTAGTTCCTAATTGCCAGCTAAGTATGCTGCAACCAGTGGAAAAAAATTGTTCTTACACCATCAACAACACTTCAGAAAATTTACCTCTTCATTATCATTAACGTAGATCCTGAAGTCCTGGCTCAAAATTCAGAACAAAGTTTTTGTTATTATGAGGGGGGAAAATGCATTCTAATATTTGTATTTCTAAAAGCATCATTAAAAACGTATCAGTAATCATTCAAAGAAAGGAGTAATACTTACAGCATCTCAGTGGGATATTATATCTCACTCTCAAGAGGTATCCAGAAGTGCTTCTCAATATTTTAGTATCTGTTAGGCAGTGATTGCAGTTTATTTATCTCTCTCTCTAGTGGGTACAGCAGTAGGAGTTAAATATTCCATCTTCCTCTCCCAAGGATATGAGGGACTCTATCCCCAAACTCGAGCAAGAAGGAAAATCTCTCTCCCCCATCCCCTCCTGGGTGGGAAATGGCTTCATGTGCCTCAGTGAGTGTGGACCTGTGGCCACGTTTACCTGCACATTTCTTCAGGGCAGCTCCTGAGAAGCCTTGGAGAGGAGCTTCAAGGAGCTCAGCCCTGCTTGCAGAATGATTGTTACTGAGTTCAGTTGAGGTTTTCCTTTTCTTCCACCTCTGCCATTCCATGACTTTTATTCTTTATGCATTGCTTTACATGCCAGGGCATGGAGATGAATATTCCACCAAAGCCCAGCTTTGACTTGCTCCTAATTTTTATGTATAAATACAACTCAGACTCTGCTGTCAGCTTTTAGAGCTGACCACTGTTCAGTAGCTTCTCCAGCTAGTTTTAATTTTTGCCAAATCTGAATTTCAAAGTCCATCATTATGAAGAGGTATTGTTACTTTGCCTAGCAAGCCTTTATTTCAGATACTTTGTGGATTGAAAGAGGCCTCAATACTGTGTAGATCACCAGAGTTCTTGATAGCAACTTCAAGCCTCACTGAGAGTTTAATAAGCTGTTGCTGAATTACATTGCACTTGTTAAGTTTATAGAAAAAAGTTATTCAGTCTGCTGCTGCTATCAGCTATCAAACATCACAGGCACTAGAGAGGAACCTTAACCAGTATCTCTGGTCTGAACTACATAAAAAATACTGGGGAGAATATTTTGAATTCCTAGGCTTTGATACAAGTCCAAATTTCACAGTCATTTGCAATTTCTATAATAATTTAGCCAGATAAATAATGACCAATTAATAATGACCAATCCCAGTATTACTAAAAACTGAAAATAAAAAGGAACTCTCAAGCTCATCCAGATTTCTTTTTGGGAAGGACAGGGCAGAGAGGTGCTTAACCTGTTTTTTACCTCTGCTAGTCTTGCTAATACTCTTTCATGTCAGGGGCTCTGAATAGAAGAGCCAGGAAATGAAGGTCTCATCAGTGCTGTCCTGCTGGTGCATCCCAGCCCTGCTGTGGAAGGAATGGCTTCCTGGCCTCTGTGAAAGTTCTGCTGAGGGGCCCATTTCACTCAGCACTTTAATTATGTTGGGCCATTTTACAGAACCCCTCCATCAGTCCATCAGTGCTGCAACACAAGAGGCTTTGAGAACGTTTCAGTCTTGCAGACTCCTCATCTGTTAAGGGAGTTTCTGGAGTGAGGTGTTTGTTTGGGCTGTTGCCGTGTCCACACTCTGTGAACGTGCAAAAGGAGCCTGTGGTGGGGACACAGAGCTCCCTCCTTCAGGCATCTCCCTGTCTGCACTGCAGCTCAGTCACCTGCCATACTTCTACTTTTATATCAGCTCTGGATAAATTCAGCCAATTACCTTAACCTTTACTGGAGAACCATAGAATCATGGAATGGTTTGGGATCACAGGGATCTTAAAGCTCACCCAGTTCCACCCACACCTTCCACTATCCCAGGCTGCCCCATCCTACCTGGCCTTGGACACTTCCAGGGATGGGGCAGCCACAGCTTCTCTGAGCACAGGGAGGAATTTCACCCTTTATCTCCTCTAACCCTGCCTTCTGTCAGTGTGAGAAGGACACCGAATACAACACCTACAGACAGACAAGGTGTACAGACTGAGAGATTGCCCACCCACAGACACACAAGCACAGTCCTTGAGATGCCTATTTCCACAGAAATTAGGATGAGAAAATTATTTAGATTTTTTTTTTTCCTTAATAAACAGAGAGGATAAAAATCACACTCTGAATGTATTTCCTGTAAATTGCACACCATAATGGAGAGACTGAATGAAATGACCATCCAGTCACAGAGGCTCTGTAATGCTGGGGGTGATTCAGTTCCATTGTGTGAACTGCCATGAAAATAAGCACTAGGATCTTTAAAATCTGAGTTTTGCATTGCCTTGCCCCAGAGCCATGAGGAGCAGCAGCCCCTGTGGTGGCCAGCACAGGGATGCACAGGCACACAGGCTCAGCAGGAGCAGACCCAGCTGCAGGGCTCTCCCCACCTGGCAGCCAGGACAGGTGTGACACTTCCAGATGTGACATGAGCCACTCATATCTTGTTCCCAGCCTTTGAAGTGCTGTGCAGAGAAAGCCTGAGCCGTTGCTGCAATTAGAGCTGATACATCATTTACTGGAAGAATTTAATGCGCTGTAGTAGCAAACCTGCAGTTGACACTCACAGGGTGCAATTTAAATCCTCTGGATTAGTAATTCTTTTGAGATTTTTGTAATCATTGGTAATAGGTAGTGAAATAAATCCACATTTATATCCTACAGACTGCAGCTGTGCTTCTGTTAAAGTAGTATTAAGTGATGGGTTTTAAATCCTTCTGCCAGCTCGAGCTGTAAGCACTGAGGCTCCTGTGCAGGGATAACTCAGGCTGGGTGATGTGTTCCCGAGCAGGAGAGCGCTGGTTAATGAATAATGAAAGCACCACGGCACAACCACAGCTCAGGGCTCGCTCCTGCAGGAAGCTCTCTGGGGAGAGCTCCCCGTGTAGCTCCCTGTGCCACAGCGACCCAGCTGCAGCTCACACTGTGGATAACTGTGACAGAAAAGAGCACAAAATGCTCATGGACAGCTTTACCTACCTGGACAAAGTGCTGAGGTGTCCAGTCGAGCGAGGGGTTTGTCCGGCCAGCTCTGGTGCTGTCCCTCCAGGGATCAGGAGTGCATCAGGAGTGCATGCTGTGCCCTGACTTTACTGCACAGGCTCCCAGTTAGCTAAACAAATATGCCATTAAAAGCTGAGCCAACCT
Organism: Hypocryptadius cinnamomeus; assembly: GCA_013400635.1. Taxonomy (NCBI): domain Eukaryota; kingdom Metazoa; phylum Chordata; class Aves; order Passeriformes; family Zosteropidae; genus Hypocryptadius; species Hypocryptadius cinnamomeus. The sequence continues at coordinate 3,342 of VYZP01078286.1, read as the reverse complement.
TGAGTGGGACATACGGGCTTAAACTGCAGCAGGAAGAGATTTATGGACTTGTTTTTGCAGCCTAGAGAGTAATTGAAGAGGCCTCAGACAATTCAGCATTTACTGGCACTTCACTGGGGTGAGATGGGAAGGGTGATGGGAGTGAGATTGGCACTGGGAGTCCCAGCCATGGAGCAGGGACCCAGCCTGACAGCCACTCTGGGAGCAAAAAGAAGCTTTGCAAACTCAGTATGCTTGTTAGATAAGCACAGCGCTGATAAAGTGAAGCACTTAGAGATTAAAAATCTCAAGAGGACGATAGAAGTGGCTGAAGGAGAGAGCCCAGGAATCCTGGCTGTCCCTTCCTTCAGCCAATCTGCCCAAAATTCATTACTTTAGAGATGGTTTCTTGACCAGTTAAAAAAAGCACATTTACCTGGTGCTGTTCCTTATGGGTTCTGTTTGCTTTGTTTCCATCTAGGAATCTACAAAGGACATTGTTTCCGGATCAACCACTTCCCTGAAGACAATGACTACGACCACGACAGCTCAGAGTACCTTCTCCGTAAGTGAACAGTGATACCTAACACACAGACATGGCCACAGGGGCCTCCCTGTGCTTCTCTTCTGCAGAGAGCAACCCCAGTTTTACTCACTGCCAGACTGGCCCAAACTGGGCTGCACAGCCCAGTGGTGCCACGTGTCCAGTTCATGCTGCAGCTGACACAACCACCACCCCTGGGAACCCCCACTTCATAGAGTCATTGAATCATGGGATGGTTTGTGTTGGAAGGCACCTTAAAGACCATCTAGTTCCAACCCTGTTGCCATGGGGTTTCAAGGATTTTTTTCCAAGGGTTTCCTTCAGCCAGGGGAATGCTCACAATTTTGGTGCCGATTGTCTAAACATCGTATGACAAATTTTCAAATGAAAACTACAGCTATCATGCCCAGATTGGCAAGGATACTTTACAGAGGGAGTATTTATAGGGTTAGTGTAACGAAACAGGTTTGAGGAGTGGGTTCCAGCCCATTAGGAATCTTTACCAAATGCTTAAACCCAAGCCTTACTCAAGCCTCAGCCTTTGCAGCTGGTGAGCCACATCCCCCTGCAGTGAAATTACAGCACTGTAGGAAGGAAACTGAAATTTCTGCTGCTAACAGCAAAATCCCAGCATGAACAGGGGCCTTGGCCTTGGCTTCCCTGCCTGGCCAGCCACTGCTGCTCCATTCTGGCATGGAATTCCCCCCAGAAGGGATTCCACCCACCAACCTGGTGCTTGGAATCAGGGCAGTTGTTTCATCCCCTCCACATGACCATTCTCTCAGCTGATGGCAAGTCTTGGAACCCAACCATGAAGCCTGCAAAGTTGGAGTTAGATTCCCCTTCCCCAGAGGACTCCTTGCCTTGTTGTTCCTTGTGAACAACAGAGCTGAGCAGCCAAGCTGAAGGAGTGCTCTTTACCAGGGAGAGGAACTGCAGCTCACAAGGTGTTGGGAAATCAGGGAGCAGAGAACAACGCTGCTGGCAAAGCAGAGAACCCCTCAATTATGATATTAATTACTTCAAACACCACTTAGAGAACCACTCTGCCCTTCTACTCACTTCTGGGCAACAACTTCTTGTTGCTAAGACATGAAGAAGGAAAAAAACCTCCGAAAAGTTTGCCTCACCAGAAAACCCAGATGTTTTTTTCCTCTTTGCTCTTGTCGATTTAGATCAGTCATAGCACCCGGGTGACACGATTTCAGAGCTCAGGCAAAGGCAGAGTGTGAGCACAGCTGCATTTATCTTTCATACAAAGCCTTGGAACTAATGTTAAATTGATGCCAAGTCAGCTTTAGGAAACAAACATCATTAGTAAAAGGAAAGAGGAATTAAGTAGCATCATGATAAAAGCACATTATGCCTTCTTTATATGGAGAAAAGTGAGAACTGGGAAAAACAGTCTCCAGCTCCACGTTAAGCTACAAGACTGGTAAATTGTTTGTAAGTGTGCTTGTGACGGGTGTTCCTAAAAGCTGTTTGCAGAAGTGACTAAGTACAGATCTTAAAAACAAGTTGGTCCAACCCTTTATGTCTTCTCAATATCAGTCTCCGGTGTCACCCCCGCAGAGCAGAGCTCACCTCACAGAGTCTGCACAGAGACAAGGCTCCTTGGCTTTAACTTTCATAAGAAAACTGCAGTTTCCCATGCACAGAGTTGATTTAGAGATTACTGACAGGTAACATGTCTAAATCCAGAGGAGATGAGCTCATACCTGTATGTAATAGGGACCAAATCATTGTCTAAGACAGAGGATATTTGCTTCCTGTTTCACAGGGACGTGAGAGCTTCTGTCCTGTTTTTGCCCTCTGCAACACTTTTGCTGTCTACTGGCTCCATTCTCCACTATTTCTGGCCATTTCTTGGCACAGTTTCTCAGAGGCACATGTTGGGACTAATATTTCTTTTTCCTGCCTGGCTTAGACAAAGGCACCCACACTCATGTGTTTTGTGCTCCTGAAGCAGCAGCATGAGGGGTCTCAGCCTCTTCCACAGCCCCCAGATTAATTTGGGCTGCAGAGAAATGCAATCACTGTATTGCTAGCAGGATCGAGCCCTGGTTCTAAACCCCGTGGAAATCAGTGACAAAAATGACTGATTTTGGGAGACTTTGGTATAGGGAGTGGGTAGAGGCAGGAGTCTGGATTTTGCCCTTTGGTGTTCAAGCTGCTCCCTGAGAAACCAAGAGAACGACAGCATGGGACAAGCTGAGACGTGCAGAGGAGCTCAGAAAAGACCCTTCCTATTGAACCTTCCCCGTGGCAACACACGCCCATCTGTGTGTCTAAAAAAATCCCCCTCACATGCCTGAGCAGGGCCCCAGCGAGCAGCAGATGTCCCAGTGCCAGCACGGACCCCGGGCTGCCACCGCATCCCCAGCGGCAAACGTGCCCCGGTTCCCTGTCTCCTGCTTCCCTGTCTCCTGCTTCCCTGTCTCCTGCTTCCCTGTCTCCTTCTTCCCTGTCTCCTGCTTCCCTCTCTCCTTCTTCCCTGTCTCCTGCTTCCCTCCTCTCCTCTTTCCCTCCTCTCCTGCTTCCCTCTCTCCTTCTTCCCTGTCTCCTGCTTCCCTCCTCTCCTCTTTCCCTCNCTCTCCTCTTTCCCTCCTCTCCTCTTTCCCTCCTCTCCTGCTTCCCTGCCTCCTACTTCCCTCTCTCCTGCTTCCCTCTCTCCTGCACCCCTCTCTCCTGCTTCCCTGTCTCCTTCTTCCCTGTCTCCTGCTTCCCTCTCTCCTTCTTCCGTCTCCTGCTTCCCTCCTCTCCTGCTTCCCTCTCTTCTGCTTCCCTCTCTCCTGCTTCCCTGTCTCCTTCTTCCCTGT
>VYZP01078285.1:0-17038 GCA_013400635.1 Hypocryptadius cinnamomeus | reverse complement strand
GGCGGGGGTCGGTGTCGCAAGGGGCTGGGGCTGTGCTGGCACACGCGGCCCGCCCGCCGGTCGGTGACTCCATTTCCCGGCAGCCCCCGGCCACGCCCCGCCGCCGTGCTCACGTTGCGCGGGCGGCGCGGGGCACGCTGGGACTTGGAGTCCCTCGCCACGTGGTGCGGGGGACGCCAAGCGGCGGGTGCGGGGAATGCAGGCGGTGTGCGCTGCGGGGCCCACGTGCGGGAACGGGGCTGGAGTTCCAGGGCTCAGCCTGGAATTCATCACAGACGGGATCCGGTTACAGCCCCTTGCAATGGGACACGTTTCAGTAGAGCAGGCTGTTCCCAGGCCCACCAGCCTGCCCTCGGACATTTAAAAAAAGAAATTACCACCATTTCTCTGATCAAGCTATATCATGTTCACTTTTAACTAAATTATTCTTATTTTTCTTTTTTTTTCAGACAAGATGTCGAAGGGACCAGCTGTCGGGATTGATCTTGGCACCACCTATTCCTGTGTTGGCGTGTTCCAGCACGGGAAGGTGGAGATCATTGCCAATGACCAGGGCAACCGCACCACGCCGAGCTACGTGGCCTTCACAGACACAGAGAGGCTCATCGGTGATGCTGCCAAGAACCAGGTGGCCATGAACCCAACCAACACAGTCTTCGGTAAGGCTGCAGGATTGACACACTATTTGTAGTGATTAAAGAGATTTTTATTTTTCCTAGTTGAGTCAATTACTGAGAGTAAGGTTAAGTTTTCTCATAGAAGTTATATACTTAAATTATTTTTAGCCAGAATAAAGTTGAAATGCTAAAAGCTAAAATTTATTAGAGGCAGGGAAAATGTTTGCCCTGTAGTAGGTTTTTCAGGGTAGTCAGTCCTGAATAATCTTAACCAGTTGTCTCAATCTGGTTTATGGCTCAGTATTTTAGGGGTGATAGCACTGGTTCTGTGCGTATTAAAGAGATGAAATTTAGTGTCTGTACCTGAGTCTTAACAAAATAGTAATAATATTAGAATAAGGATCGTGATCTAGGATTTAATGCATTTTTTATAAGAATTTAAAGGTTTTAATTAGGAATGATCATTATTAATATGGATAAATCACGTTTTGCAGATGCAAAACGGTTGATTGGGCGCAGATTCGATGACTCTGTGGTGCAGTCTGACATGAAGCACTGGCCCTTCACTGTGGTGAACGATGCTGGCAGACCCAAGGTGCAGGTGGAGTACAAAGGCGAGACAAAGAGTTTCTACCCAGAAGAAATCTCTTCCATGGTTTTAACCAAAATGAAGGAAATCGCAGAGGCGTACCTTGGAAAGGTGGGTCTGGGGCTAAAGGGGAACGTGGTGAGTGGTTGTGTGTGAGGATTGCCATCCCTGACTGAGCTGTTTGCTGTGTTTGCAGACTGTTACCAATGCAGTAGTGACTGTCCCAGCCTATTTCAACGACTCCCAGCGCCAGGCCACGAAAGATGCCGGAACAATTGCAGGGCTCAACGTCCTGCGAATCATCAACGAGCCCACAGCAGCTGCCATTGCCTATGGGCTGGACAAGAAGGTATGGAGGGGTCACTGTGCCTGGCCAGTGAGGAAGCTGTGTCAGTAGAAGTAGGGATTAAATAATGAAAGTGGCTGTTTTCCGCAGGTTGGCGCAGAAAGGAACGTTCTCATCTTCGACCTGGGCGGCGGCACCTTCGATGTGTCCATCCTGACCATCGAAGATGGCATCTTTGAGGTGAAATCCACAGCAGGTGACACCCACCTGGGTGGGGAGGACTTCGACAACCGCATGGTGAACCACTTCATCGCCGAGTTCAAGCGCAAGCACAAGAAGGACATCAGCGAGAACAAGCGCGCCGTGCGCCGCCTGCGCACCGCCTGCGAGCGCGCCAAGCGCACCCTGTCCTCCTCCACCCAGGCCAGCATCGAGATCGACTCCCTCTACGAGGGCATCGACTTCTACACCTCCATCACCAGGGCTCGCTTCGAGGAGCTCAACGCCGACCTGTTCCGCGGCACCCTGGACCCCGTGGAGAAGGCCCTGAGGGACGCCAAGCTGGACAAGTCGCAGATCCACGACATCGTGCTGGTGGGAGGCTCCACGCGCATCCCCAAGATCCAGAAACTGCTGCAGGACTTCTTCAACGGCAAAGAGCTCAACAAGAGCATCAACCCTGACGAGGCTGTGGCGTATGGGGCAGGTAATTGATCACTCTGCAGCTCCTGGTGTTGTAGGCCCTGGGTTTTCAACCTCAATCCTACAGCTTGCCAAAGCTGTAGGAGTTCCCCTTGGACTTGCAATGATGAATCAGATTCCAAAGCCATTCGTAGTTTCCACCAGAGGTCGAAAGGCTTGTGATGGTGCAAGTACCTTCCTTGGATGTCTGAGCGAGCCATGTGCATCAGCATAGTTCACAGGGGATGGTTTGCAGGGGTTTTAATGCTGTGTCTCTCTCTCTCCCCAGCTGTGCAGGCTGCCATCCTGTCTGGAGACAAGTCTGAGAACGTGCAGGACCTGCTGCTGCTGGATGTGACTCCCCTGTCCCTGGGTATTGAGACAGCTGGAGGGGTCATGACGGTCCTGATCAAGCGCAACACCACCATCCCCACCAAGCAGACCCAGACCTTCACAACTTACTCTGACAACCAGCCCGGGGTGCTGATCCAGGTGAGCACAGAGCTCTGGGGTAGTGACAGGACACTGTCAGTGCTTTCACTGGTTAGCACTTCAAGTAATTTTTAGGCCAGAGGAGTTCCTGTAATTTATAATTCCTGGTTGCTGTGATGAAAGTGACTCCAAAGCCATTCGTAGTTTCCACCAGAAGTCGAAAGACTTGTGTTGGTCCAAGTACCTTCCTTGGATGTCTGAGCGACCACATCCCTTTAGGATAAGAATTAATTAACCCATTACGACTTTAATGACATAATGTGATCCTTTGTCTCCTTAGGTGTATGAAGGAGAACGTGCTATGACTAAGGACAACAACTTGCTGGGCAAGTTTGAGCTGACTGGCATTCCCCCTGCTCCCAGAGGGGTCCCTCAGATCGAGGTCACCTTTGATATCGATGCCAATGGCATCCTGAACGTGTCTGCTGTGGATAAGAGCACTGGCAAGGAGAACAAGATCACCATCACAAATGACAAGGGTAAGGATCCGCTGTCCTGAGGGTGGGAGGGCACTTAAAGGCTGACAGAGATACAAATCTGATTACAACCAAGTTCTGACTAAAATAGCAGGCAGAGCTTGACAAAGCCCATTTTTTTAAGTTGCAGTAATTAATAAATTATTAACAAGGCATGTTCTGGGCCTCTTCTGCCCAGATTTCAAGTGTGTAATGCTTGGGAATTAGAGATGATTCCCTAAGAAGGACAGTCCATACTCAGGATCTGTGTTCTCTGCAGGCCGGCTGAGCAAGGAGGACATTGAGAGGATGGTGCAGGAGGCAGAGAAGTACAAGGCAGAGGATGAGAAGCAGAGGGATAAGGTGTCCTCCAAGAATTCCCTGGAGTCCTATGCCTTCAACATGAAAGCCACCGTGGAAGATGAGAAGCTCCAGGGCAAGATCTCTGATGATGACAAGCAGAAAATCCTGGACAAATGCAATGAGATCATCAACTGGCTGGACAAGAACCAGGTATGTCAGAATCCATGTTCAGCTCCCAGGCTCTGGCTGAGCCACAGGGACAGTTCAGGCTGGAGGAGGAGCACTGGTTGCTGTGATGAAAGAGATTCCAAAGCCATTCGTAGTTTCCACCAGAAGTCTTTGGAAAGACTGGTGTTGGTCCAAGTACCTTCCTTGGATGTCTGAGCGACCACAGCTGGAGAGCACAGATAGTTCCCATCCCTCCTGTTCCCTGGCTGCCTTCCTGGAGTATGATGTTGTTTAGGATCAATGTGAGGTGCTAAACCAAGCAGGAATAATTGTGCCTCTAATGCAAGTCTGGCTTGGTGCTGGGGCTAAACCAGCCCAGATTGTTGAAATGTGTGACCAGGCAGTGCTGCTCCCCTCCTGGGCTGTGCCCACGAGTGCAGATTGTTGAAATGTGTTACCCAGGCAGTGCTGCTCCCCTCCTGGGCTGTGCCCACGAGTGCAGATTGTTGAAATGTGTTACCCAGGCAGTGCTGCTCCCCTCCTGGGCTGTGCCCACGAGTGCAGATTGTTGAAATGTGTTACCCAGGCAGTGCTGCTCCCCTCCTGGGCTGTGCCCACGAGTGCAGATTGTTGAAATGTGTTACCCAGGCAGTGCTGCTCCCCTCCTGGGCTGTGCCCACGAGTGCAGATTGTTGAAATGTGTTACCCAGGCAGTGCTGCTCCCCTCCTGGGCTGTGCCCACGAGTGCAGATTGTTGAAATGTGTTACCCAGGCAGTGCTGCTCCCCTCCTGGGCTGTGCCCACGAGTGCAGATTGTTGAAATGTGTTACCCAGGCAGTGCTGCTCCCCTCCTGGGCTGTGCCCACGAGTGCAGATTGTTGAAATGTGTTACCCAGGCAGTGCTGCTCCCCTCCTGGGCTGTGCCCACGAGTGCAGATTGTTGAAATGTGTTACCCAGGCAGTGCTGCTCCCCTCCTGGGCTGTGCCCACGAGTGCAGATTGTTGAAATGTGTTACCCAGGCAGTGCTGCTCCCCTCCTGGGCTGTGCTCATGAGTGCAGATTGTTGAAATGTGTGACTAGGCAGTGCTGCTGCCCTCCTGGGCTGTGCCCACAAGCAGCAGCACCTGAGCTCTTGTTTCTCTTGCAGACGGCCGAGAAGGAGGAGTTTGAGCACCAGCAGAAGGAACTGGAGAAGGTTTGCAATCCCATCATCACCAAGCTGTACCAGAGTGCGGGAGGCATGCCCGGTGGGATGCCTGGAGGATTCCCTGGGGGTGGAGCTCCTCCCTCTGGAGGAGCCTCCTCTGGCCCAACCATCGAGGAGGTGGACTAAGGACACTGGGAAATGCATTCCACTAGCAGTTAGTGTTGGAGGAGACCCCCAGCTGGGGGTTGGAGTGAAGGACCCAATCCTGTAGGCACATCTGGGTTTATTTTGCCAGATTAATAACTCCATAACTGAGCTGCTGTAAAAAAAAAAAAACAACAAAAAAAAATTAAAAACTGAACAAAACCATTTTTTCTGGGCATTTTAAATACTTGAAAGTGTGCACAGGTGGGAGATGAATACCATTGCACTTTACAGTACTGTAAATGAGTGGGAATGCAATTCATGTCCTAAAGAATAAAAACTATTTAATGGGCATCACACTGTCTCTGCCTTCACTTGTTTGTACCAGCTGACCAGTGGAAATAAAAGGGAAAAAAAAAACCTAAATAGAGGTAATTGGTGCTTATCTGAGTGTGATCCAGGGGCATATTGCAGTGGGAAAAGAGGTTTGGAACCAGGTGCTGCTTGAGCATTTAGGACCTGGGTAGATTTTTGAGACAACTTTAAACAGTATTGCTGATTTGTGTCAGGAATTCTAAGAATTAATTAGGTTTTAGATGAGTCCAACCTATAAGTTGCATCCTGCAAGTACAAAAATACTGGATAATTAGTAATTTCTTAGATAAAAACTAGCTTAAGTATCTCAGCTTGAAAGATGGTTCAGAGGTGACTGGAGTTGGAGAATTTGTTGGCCAGGGAGGAGGCTTTGGGTGATGTTTTCAGCAATATTTGGCTGAAATGATAGTTAATGAAAATGCTAATATAATATTTTTGAATGTAATATTGTATGCAAATAATATTTTATGAAAAATATTTGGATAATATTTTATGGAAAAACCCCACTGCTATGTGTATAAATATGTATTTATGTAGTACCAGTGGAGGAGCAATTAATTAATTTGCAACTAAAATAGGAAAATTCCTAGGGCAGTACCAGTTGGAAGGAAGATGGAAGGAGAGATGATCCAGTCTGGGGCTGAAAAATCCTGTCAGAGACCCTCTCAAATGGCCAGTGTGGGGCATTGCAGTGTTTCCCCTTCAGCCATTCCTGAATCCTGCCCCAAGATCCTGGCAGAAATCCCCTCTCCAAGGGCAAACCCTGATCCCTCAAGTTCCACGTGTTTTCCTTCATTGTTGGGTTATTCCAGAGCTGGCTGGTACCTCAGCACTGAGGGTTGACATGAAAATTTAATGGGCAAAATTAAAACTCTTAAAGCAATCATGGAATTCTTTCCCTGCTTCATTCCACAGGCAGGGTTCAGCCATTCCTAGCAAAGACGGGTTCCAGAATATTCCAGTGTCCCCTTCTTCCTCAGCTCCATGAGCCCACACCATGCTCTGGGAACATCCCTGGGTTGATTTGAGGTCAAAATCATCCCTGAGTGCTCATGCCTGTTTTATCCCAAACACCTCTGGAGAAATTCACCTGTCCCAGCCCAATCCAGGTGACTTTGGCTCAGGACAGACTGGCAGGGCTGTCCTTGGTGTCCCCATACTGCACTGCCAGCTGTGAGAATCCCCTAATAATGGGGAATAATGGGAATTTGAAATAATGGGAATAATGAAAAATTAATTAATCACACAAAACGTGGAAGGAAATGAGGGTTTAAATACATTTTAGTTTGGGGACCCTGCTGGCACTGCTGGTGCTGGGCCACCAGATAGCAGCACCTGCCCAGGAATGGCAGAGAGCTCCCTTTTTTTGGGACATCACTTTTTAGTGTCCTTTTTTTTTGGGACATCACTTTTTAGTCTCCCTTTTTTTGGGACATCACTTTTTTGTGTCCTTTTTTTTGGCTGCCCCTCAGGGTTTGAGTTACATCACCCCAAATTCTTTATGGTGTTTAATGTGATCCAGAGCAGCACCTCCCATTAATAATGTGTGAGGTTTTTGCTGCCTTGAGGACCACAAAATGGAAACTGGGTTTGGGAAGTGGTGTTTTAGGGTATTTAGTGGGTTACAGGAGTTCCTGGGAGCTGTCAGAGCTCTGGTTCAAACCCACAAGCCTGGTGGGGCTCAGGGAGGAGGGTTCAGAGGGTAAATCCTGCAAGAACAGCACAGCTCTGGGACATGTGGGACTCAGAGGGGACAGCAGGAGCTGCTGCAGGGCCCTGCAGCCACAGCAGCACCTGAACCAGGGCAGCAGGTGAACAAATGAGTGAAAACAATATTGAATTTATGGGATTTTTGCATTGATCACAAAAAGTAAACCCAAAAAAAAGGGGAAACCTAAAAAAAAACCTTCAGGAAAAGGTGAGAGCTGGCTGTAAGGAAAGGCATGGACAGACTGGTTGGAAATTCTCATTTTAGGAGGGATTTAAAGGCAAACTGCAGCTGAGGCAGGGGTGCCTGAGCCTTGTTTTCCTGTCCCTGTTTTTCCATTTCCCAGTGGAATCTGGGGCTGTTTTGTTCAGCTGAAATCCATCAGCCTTTGCCCCAGGAGCTGTCAATGCCCAGGTGCCTGGGACAAGGCAGGATTAGTGGGTTTGAGCCAAGGCAGCAGTGATCAGGGCTGGCCAGAGCCTGGAGTGCCTCAGGTGGGGTTGGGATCTCAGGGATGGCACAGGATGGGCTGGTTGTGAGCCACAGCAGAAAATAAGTGAAATAAAGTGTTTTTCTGGACGCATCCACATGTTTCATGTATTTTTGGGGATTATTCAGCATTTAAAAGCAGCAACAGGGCATCTAATCCTGGCACGTGGGGGCAAGGTGTGGGTTTATTCCTAATCCTGTACCTAACAAGACGTGGGTTTATTACTAATCCTGTGCCTAACAAAATGTGGGTTTATATCTAGTGCTGGTACCTAACAAGGTGTGGGTTTATTCCTAATCCTGTGCCTAACAAAGTGTGGGTTTATTCCTAATCCTGTACCTAACAAAGTGTGGGTTTATTCCTAATCCTGTACCTAACAAGGTGTGGGTTTATTCCTAATCCTGTACCTAACAAGGTGTGAGTTTATTCCTAATCCTGTGCCTAAAAAGGTGTGGGTTTATTCCTAATCCTGCGCCTAACAAGGTGTGAGTTTATTCACACCGCCCTTTACCCAGCACACACAGGCACTCAGCACCCTCCTCCTCCTCCCTGCTCTTCCTCCACTCTCCCTCATCACCCTCATCCCCTCCCTGCTGATTTCCCCCCAGTGCCTCCCTCTCTTTCCCGGGAATGATTTCCCACCGGGCAGCAGGGCTGATTTCACTCATCAAATCTCCCTGCAATCCTTCCACATGCAATGTTTAGCCCGGCCCCAGCGAAGCACACCGAGAGTTAACGTGTCACAAGCTGCCCGCAGCCAGCATTAGGCTGTAATTTGAAAGTGAGTGAAGTGATAATGCCACGCTCCCTGCTTTTGTGAGCCTGCATTAATGCAGCTCTGCCAGCACCAGGCATCGACTCCCACTAATAGTGTGAGGGAGGGTGGCAAAATTGGGGCTGATGCAGGAAATAAAGGGTATTGACCAGCCCACTGCAGTGCCACAGCGGCCTTTAATCTATTACTGCCCTTGATGGGGGAGTTTTAATGCAACTTTAGTGACAATCACATTTGCAGTCCCCACTCTGCCTGCTGGGAGGGCGGCAGGACTCGGGTCAGGCTGTGGCTCAGAGCTCATAGGTATTGATTGTGGCCGGGCTCAGGGCTCTGGGTTATAATTATTTCATTAAACCCTTTAATGGTTATCAAATATGAACCCCTCTCCTGTTCCATTTAGGAATTATTGCAATTGTTAATCCATGCAAAGTTTATTTTACTGAAATTGGCTGATGCTCCCAAGTGCCCCTCCCTGTGCATTGATCCCAGGAGAGCCCTTGGGGTTGGATCCCAGTGATCCTGCATTAAAGATGATCCCAAATAAGAACAGGACACCCTGGTCCCGTCTCAGAGCTGTTTTTTGGTAGGGTCATAGTGGAGGAGATGCTCTTTCCTTACACCAGAACCTGGAGGAACAGATTGGAGCCAGGGCAAGTTTAGACTGGATTTTGGGGAAAGGTTCTTCCCCCAGAGCTCATAGGTATTGATTGTGGCCAGGCTCAGGGCTCTGGGTTATAATTATTTCATTAAACCCTTTAATGGTTATCAAATATGAACACCTCTCCTGTTCCATTTAGGAATTATTGCAATTGTTAATCCATGTCAAGCTTATTTTACTGAAATTGGCTGATGCTCAGGAGAGCCCTTGGGGTTGGATTCCAGTGATCCTGCATTAAAGATCATCCCAAATAAGAACAGGACACCCTGGTCCCCGCTCAGAGCTGTTTTTTGGTGGGGTCACAGTGGAGGAGATGCTCTTTCCTTACACCAGAACCCGGAGGAACAGATTGGAGCCAGGGCAGGGTCAGGCTGGATTTTGGGAAAGGTTCTTCCCCCAGAGGGTGCTGGGCACTGCCCAGGCTCCCCAGGGAATTCCCCAGGGAATGGGCACGGCCCCGAGGCTGCAGAGCTCCAGGGATGTCTGGATTTTGTGGGGTTGTTCTGGTGTCTGTGCATGGCCAAGGGTTGGATTCAACCCTTGTGGGTCCCTCCCAATTTAGGATATTTTATGATTCTTTTGGAACATATTTTGTGCCTCACTTTCCCATGCGACCCATGGAATTGGGGTTTTTTTCACTCTTTTGGGGTTTTGGGATGAAAAGGGACAAATTATGACCAAAATCCTCCTTTTCAGACAGGCTGTTCATGCCTGTAAAGGAGGCAGAAAATTCGCCTTCCAGAGTGTTCTGGAATCCTTTATGAGAACACAAACAATTCTGGTTTTTTTCCCTTAGAACCAGACCATGGCTGCATCCCAGCTGGTCCCAAATGTTTGAGGCAGCTTTCAGAGCACAGGCTGCTGCTGCAGGAGCTTCTCCCTCTTCCCAAGGTGTGTTATTCTCCACATGAGCACCTTGAACTTGCACAACCCAGGGGGGTCTGGGGGCTCCTCTTCATTCCTCGCCCTCCAGAAGTGCAAGAGCTGCTCCTGGCATGATCTTTGTGGGATTTGGGCTCGTTTTTTTCTGTTAAAGTGAACTATGAGCTCCTCTTCATTTCACTTTTCCTCCTTATGAATGGCACATTAAGTCAGGGTTTAATTCCTGGAACTGGAAAATCCCAGAGGAGCTGTGGGAATCCCAGGGACTCTCATCAGCTGCCCCAGGGCATCCTCCTGCCCTCTCTCCCACCCCAAATCTCACAGATGGATAAAAACTGGATGAGCCCAGGTGTGGGGAGCCTTTGGAATGCATTTGTATTCCAGATCCATTGGAGCCTGTATTCCTTGGCACTTTTCCATTAAAGCCCTGGATGCTCTGGAAGAAGCTATATCATAATTTGAACAAAGTGATTCCAGTTTCTGTGGGCAGGCAGTGCAGTTCCTGCAGAGTCCTTTATCAGTATTCTGTGCTGCCTCCTGGCAGCTGCTCATTTGCTGTTGCTTCAACCTGTGCTGACCTCATTTTCTCTCACAGAGCAGTGAAGGATTTGGTAAAAATTAGTTATATTAGTGGCTCCCGATCCAGCCAGTTTATTTGTGATATGACAAATATTTCAGCCATTAGGATCTTTCCATCTCTTAGCAGCTTAAATGCACTCACTTATATTCCAAATCACTGCTTAATTTAAAAGCCTATTTGTGCAGATTGGCGCAGGCAGGGAAAAAACCTGCGGAACACTCACCCCTCCAAAGAGGGCTGTGGGATTGGATCCCCACTCCATAACTTCACAGTGCCTCTAATCACTCTGAGCACGGCAATTCCACGGAGGAAGGGTGGCAGGAGCTGGGGGTGCAGGGCATGGAGGGAGGCTGCAGCCTCCCCTGCTGGCTGTGCCTCAGTTTCCCCTCATGATGCCTTGGGAAGGCTGGCCTAGAACAGAGGCTGGACAGAGGTAAAGAATCACAGAATCACACAGAATCACAGAATAATGAGGTTGGAAAAGACCTCTAAGATCATCGAGTCCAACCTATGCCCTGANATCAGCTCTGCTCCATGTGCAGATTGCAGTTCATTGGCCAATTCCAGCTTTAGCCCATGCACTCCCATCCTGCTTGTTTTTCTCTCTCCAGCCCACGCTGGTTGTGATCTTGGCCTGAGATTTGGATCATTTGTCCTTGGTCCCCAGCTAGAGCAGGAATTGTTTTGGAATTACTGCTTGTGTCAGCTGGGATGTTTAAACTCAAATTTAAACATAAAATAGCTCTAAATTTTTACAGTAGATCATGGCAGAGGATTCTGACTGAAAATAATTACCCTTGATAAATTCTCCTGCACCTTTCACAATTAGGGGGTGATGGAGACACATTTAGTTGCAAGGAAAATCTTCACAAACCAGAGCAAACTGTAATTCTTGCTCAGCCTCACTCCTCAACTTGCAGGGCTCTGGGAGTTCAGATGCTGATGGAAGTGGATCGATTTTCCCCTATATTGAAAGCTTCCAAAAAAAAAAACCTCCTCAACAAAAAACCCCAACCCACCTCCCAGGCTGCAAGTCCCATGGTTCCAATTAAAATCACCTGTTAACTTAAAAAGGTCTCTTTTTAAAAAGGGTTTAAAAGATTTTCATTTAATTGATTCAATGTAAAATGCCCTTTACAATTACCACTATAAACTACTTGTTTCCCACTGAGTAAGACCCAATTTGAGATGTTTATCAAGACTTTGCACTCTTTCCACTCTCCATACTGAGTTCTTAAATTCTTTATTGACAGCTTGCATCTGTCAGCCAGGGATATTTTTAGTTGTGGCAAGAAAGCTTTTAAAAGGTTGTAATGGCTTGATTTTGCAGTCTCTGTAGCCTCAAGAAATAAATCAGCTCCAAATGACCTCGTAAGTGGGGACAGTGCTGGGTGCTCCTCATTTCAGAGCAGGAAAATGCCAGGATTTCACAAATTTCTCAGTATTTCCATAAAGGTTCAGTGCAAAAATCACCCTCCCCCTCGGATTTCCTGGATTTTTATCTCCTGCCATGAACTTCTTCACAATTAATAAAATTGTGGCACTGATTGGGTCCTCCTCAATCTCTGACTTTGACTGTGGGGTTTATTTAGAACTCTGGGGTTGATCCCTGTGGGTGCCTTCCAACCCAGAATATTCCATAATTTGTCCTCAAAATACTGATATAATAACAATAACAATAAACAATGATATGATATAATGATATAATAATACTAATACTGCTAAACAATTCCATTGAGGTGAGTTTGCTGTATAAAACCCATTTATTTGACACAATTTGCTGTCTCATTGTGCAGATTTATTTTCATTTTATCAGCAAGAAAATGATCCAGAAATCAAAGCCCAACTTGTTGGGTTTTTGGAGCCTTGGGAGATTTTAGTCAGGGGAATTTCCTTTGGGGAAAATCAGCTCCCTTTTCCTTTCTCTTCTCTGGGGAAAGAAGAATTCTCCAATTTTTCAGCCCAGGAGTGTTGAATTCTTGCAGAGTTTCAAGAAATTATTTGATTTCTGTAACCCTGTCTCTCAGAGCTTGTGAAACACAAATATTTTAGCAGCAAAAATCCCTTTTTCTGCAGTTTTACACCTTTGACTGAGGAAATAAATTCTTCAAATCTTCAAATCAAGGATGGTTGAAATCTTGCAGTTCTTTGAGGAATCAAACAATTCCTGCAACCCCAACTCTCAGAGCTTGTGAAATGTGAATATTTTAGCAGCAAAAATCCACTTTTCCTGCAGTTTTGCACCTTTGACCTGGGGAAAAAGAGAATTCTGCAACTCTTCATCCCAGGAGTGTTGAATTCTTGCAGTGCTTCAAGAAATCAAACAATTCCTGAACCCCCAACTCTAAGTAATTGTGAAATATTAATATTTCAACAAAAAATCCCCTTTTCCTGCGGTTTTGCACCTTTGACCTGGGGAAACAAGAATTCTCCAAGTCTTAAACCCAAGGAGGGTGGAAATCTTGCAGTGCTTTGAGGAATCAAACAATTCCTGTAACCCCAGCTCTCAGAAATTGTGAAATACGAATATTTTAGCAGCAAAAATCCCCATTTTCTGCAGTTTTACACCTTTGACCCCTCAGGTTGCAGGAGCCAGGCAGGGAAGGGTCTCTCTGCAGAGGGATCTCCACCTGCTGCCTCCAGGGAGCTGCTGGGAATTGGCTTTTCCCAGAAAAAACTGGGAAAAAATGGGAAAAAATGGGAAAAACTGGGAAAAACCTGGGAAAAAACTGGGGAAAAACTGAGAAAAAATGGGAAAAAATGGGAAAAAACATGGAAAAAAATGGGGAAAAAATGGGAAATACTGGGAAAAGCGGGGAAACACTGGGATTTGTGAGTCCTTCAGGCAGAAAAAGGAAAGAGATTTTTCTCCCTGGCAGTCAGCATGGATAGAATTGAGCAACTATCACCCCAAGAGAGGTTTTTTTTTCCTTGTAACCCCATTTGTGTCTCCATTAAATGCTTCCATTCAGCCCCTACACCTTGAGCATCCTCCCCAGCACACAAAAATAAAGCACAGCCCTCCTAAAACAGGGGGTGGCATCTCCTGCACTTTGCTCTGCCAGCATTTCAGCCTTTTCCAACATTATTTTTGGGGGGAAAAAAAAAAAGAGCAATTTTTTGGCTTTTTTTGTGGTTGACTCAGGAGCAATGCCACAATTTCTCATTAACAAAACACATTTTAAGTGTGCTTAAACCCAGCCCAGCTCTCTAACCTGGCTTTGCTGCTGATAAAAGCCCCTCCTAAATTTCCAAAACCCCTCCTAAATTACCCCAATTACACTTTGATAAGCTCAGAGTTTGTTTCCACACTTTAAATTCAATTTCTACCCAGACCAAGAGAGAAAACCTTACAGCCCCTGACTAATTACAAACCACAACAGGTTAAAGTGTCCAGCACCAAGGTGATAAATATGGCCATAATTATGGGGTTATTGTAGGAGCTTAATTAGGAGAGCTGTAATTAGTTTCTTTTTCCCAATTTTCATTGAGCAGCTAACAAAAATCAAATGGAAAAGATTTTCATTTAAAAGGCATTCCCAGCATAGGGGTGCTAGAAGAGATTTAATTATTCATTGATAAATACGAGGTGGAGAAATCACCCTTTTGTGCCAGGACGGGGAAAAATTGAGGCTGTCAGGCAAAAAAAAAAACCCACCCAGCAGCTTTAACCTGGAATTTTGGTGTCAGTCCATGAAGAATTCTGGGAGTCCTCACTTTCACTTGGCTGAGGTTTCATTTGCAAACTTCAGTTTGTAAAATTTGCTTCTTTTTTTGGGGATGAGGGACTGCCAAGGAGAGCCTGCGGTGCCCAGGCACCCCAAATTTCCTGGTTTTGTAACCAAGAAAGCCAAATTTCCTCTTTATTTTCCCCAAACATCCCAAATTTCCTGGTTTTGTAACCAAGCACCCCAAACTTCCTCTTTTTAGGCCTCACCAAGCCCCTCAGATTCCTCTTTTTTGGTCCCCTAGCACCACAAATTTCCTCGGTTTTGTCCCCAAGCACCCCCAATTTTTGGTCCTCAAGCATTCCAAATTTCCTGGGTTTTTGGTCCCCAAGCACCTCAAATTTCCTGGTTTTAGGTCCTCAGGCATCCCAAATTTCCTGATTTTTGGTCCTCAAGCACCTTGAATTTTCTGGTTGTTGGTCTCCAAGCACCTCAAATTTCCTTGTTTTAGTCCCCAAGCCCCCCAAATTTCTTGTTTTTTGGTCCTCAAGCACCCCAAATTTCCTGGTTTTAGATCCCCAAGCCCCCCAAATTTCCTCGTTTTGGTCCTCAGGCACCCCAAATTTCCTGGTTTTAGATCCCCAAGCCCCCCAAATTTCCTCGTTTTGGTCCTCAAGCACCCCAAATTTCCTGGTTTTAGATCCCCAAGCCCCCCAAATTTCCTCGTTTTGGTCCTCAGGCACCCCAAATTTCCTGGTTTTAGATCCCCAAGCCCCCCAAATTTCCTCGTTTTGGTCCTCAAGCACCCCAAATTTCCTGGTTTTAGATCCCCAAGCCCCCCAAATTTCCTCGTTTTGGTCCTCAGGCACCCCAAATTTCCTGGTTTTAGATCCCCAAGCCCCCCAAATTTCCTCGTTTTGGTCCTCAAGCACCCCAAATTTCCTGGTTTTAGATCCCCAAGCCCCCCAAATTTCCTCGTTTTGGTCCTCAGGCACCCCAAATTTCCTGGTTTTAGATCCCCAAGCCCCCCAAATTTCCTCGTTTTGGTCCTCAAGCACCCCAAATTTCCTGGTTTTAGATCCCCAAGCCCCCCAAATTTCCTCGTTTTGGTCCTCAAGCACCCCAAATTTCCTGGTTTTAGATCCCCAAGCCCCCCAAATTTCCTCGTTTTGGTCCTCAAGCACCCCAAATTTCCTGGTTTTAGATCCCCAAGCACCCCAAATTTCCTCGTTTTGGTCCTCAAGCCCCCCAAATTTCCTGATTTTAGGTTCTCAGGCACCCCAGATTTCCTGTTTTTTGGTCCCCAAGCACTCCAAATTTTCTGATTTTTGTCCCCAAGCCCCCCAAATTTCCTGAGTTTTGGTCCTCAAGCACCCCAAATTTCCTGCTTTTTGCTCCTTCCAGCTGCTCAGTGCCCAGGGGCTGTTTCAGGAACATCTGAGGGGGTTCAAACACCAAAGCTTGGAGCTGAGCTTTGCTGCTCCCAGCATCTTCCCAAAGGAAAAAGAGAGAGAATTGATGAGTTTGAGAGGCAGCTTCCAGGTGTGGCTTTGCCAGGGAGAGGAGCAGCTTTTAATTCAGGTGCCCAGGGTCTAATTATGTCTTTCTGCTGTTGAAATTTGAAATATTTGTGCTGTCAGAGCCTCCTTGAAGCTGCCAGGGGCTGATGGAGCCTGGAAAACTCTCCCTCCACATCCCACAGGATCTTCATCCTCTGGCTAAGGGAATAAAACCTCAAAAAAAATTAATTTCCCTTCAAGTTAAACAAAATAACCAATCCCTGATCCCTGCTGGCGTGGTGGCAACAGGACACAAGCCACATTTAACGTCTCAGGGTTTTTTTGGGGGGATTTTTTGGGTTTTTTTTCCCAAGGAACCCCTGGTGCTGCACATCCCCCTGGATTTGGCTGCTCATTTGCTGGCCCTGAAATCCTTCCCCGTGCCCGAGCTGAGCAGATGAGCCTCCAGGATTCTTCTCTTTCTTGTGCATTTAGGGGTGAAAAATCGGCAGCAAGGATTCAATTAGCATCATATCTGTGCCTGCATCCACATTTGGGCCTGACAAAAGCAGCATCTGCTTCATTAGGAGTTGCTTAATTAATCCTGACATGGCCAGTTATTATATGGTAACAATGTCCTCTGGGTGAATACTTGGAGGGGAAGGGATGGGGCAATCATGAAAAGATGATTTTCTTCTTTTTCTTGGAGCTCCTTTCAGCATTAAAAGCTGGGGCTGGCCTCGTGCCTTGCCTCATTCACAGAAAAGTGATTTCTGACTTAGGTGGGGCTAATTTGCCTCTGGAAGTTTGGGTTTATTTGTAAATTTATATTTTTTTTCATCAGAAAATTCATGGTCAACATTGGTAGGAAGGCTTCTAAATGGTGTGGGATGGATTCATGTGTTACATGAAAATTAAAGTTGCCTTAATTGCTTTTCCTGAGGATGATTAAGACAAACTTAATCAGGCAGGATCTCAGTGGAAAACCTGGAAACTCCTTTTGGAGCTCACAAACTCTTCTCAAGGAGCTCCACACAAACCCCAGAGCTCTGCTTTGGTGGGGGCGAGGTCAGCAGCTCTGTGGGAATTCAAAAATCCCCTGAATTTCCTCAGGGGCAAATAGGAGGGCATGTGCTGAACTCCAGGTTGGGGTGGCATGGCTGGCACTGAGCAGCTCAGAATCCGAGATTGTGGGATTTTGGGGCAGGAGAGGAGGGAGGGAAATGCAGAGCTGGGCTCTCAGAGCCAGCCCTGCCCTGGGGATGGGAGGTGCAGGCTGTGCTGGAACCTTCAGCATTTAAACAGGGCAAGAACTCCTGAGTTTAAATTCACTTCAACACCTCCTGAGGGCTCCTGCCACAGAATTCAGGCAGCACTGGTAATTCTGTAATTCTGTGTCATCTCAGAGGAAAAAAGGGTTCAGTTCGATTGGGAGGTGGATGGTGGAAAGCAGGGAGCACCTGGGATGTATTGATGTACTGATGTATTTAAATCTTCCTTCCTTCCTTCCTTCCTTCCTT
>VYZP01078283.1:0-26901 GCA_013400635.1 Hypocryptadius cinnamomeus | reverse complement strand
GAAGGGAAGGGAAGGGAAGGGAAGGGAGAGACCAATCATTACTGCCTCAAATCCAGCCAGGTCTCAGCTCCTGAATGGTTTGAGGCAGTGTGACAGGTCACTGGTCACACCCATGTCACAGTCTTTTATCTGCTCTGGTGTCCCAGGGCCCTGCCTGGACAGGGCAAAAGGTGGGGTTTTGGGTGCGCCAGTAGCTTGGTAGCCACTTTGGGGCTGGACCAGAGGCTCCAGTGGGTGTGGCATGCAGCAGTGCCTTGCTCCACCCGTGCAGAACTTGTCCTGCCCCAGCCCAAGCACACTTCAGTTGTTTTGAGCCATTAATCATCTCTCTATTCCTACAACAGCTCAGTAATGTATGAAAGAGAGCATTAGTAAGTTACCTAAAATCAAAATAATAGAATCATAGAGTAGCCTGTGTTGGAAGGGACCTTTAAGAACATCTGCTTCCAAT
Organism: Hypocryptadius cinnamomeus; assembly: GCA_013400635.1. NCBI lineage: Eukaryota > Metazoa > Chordata > Aves > Passeriformes > Zosteropidae > Hypocryptadius > Hypocryptadius cinnamomeus. Next base: position 26,450 of record VYZP01078283.1, on the reverse strand, counting down.
CCCCTGGATTTAGGCAGGCTCACCTTCTATGAGAACCAGGTCTCCAATCCCCATCCAGCCTGGCCTTGAACACTTCCAGGGACGGGGCATCCACAACTTCTCTGCTGTAAAACAGTTTTTTGAGGAGCTTTTAATTATCATTAATGACTTCATTCCTTATGTCTAATGACATTTGACATGTGCTAGAGTACACCCTGGGGTCTTGCTTTGGTAGTACAGGGGTCTTCTGCAAGTAAAACTTGATATTTCTGTGTTTTGTACTTGCCAGTTCACATCTATCCGTTCAGGTACCATAGGAAATTTCAGCTGCTTCTTGCCTTTATTTGACAACTGAGCTTAGTCTCTGATGAGCTGTTATTTTCCAGAGTCATTTAGCTTAAAAAAGCAAAAAAAAAATTGAATTTCTATTTTCCTTGTAATTGTCGCCATCTTTGTTTTCTGTACTAAGACCCATCCAACAGCACTCTTAATAGTGTTATGAATTAAAGCTAAGTGAGAGCCAATGACAAGCCATTCAGTGCCTTTTTGAATCTGGGGAATGACTGAGTTAGGACAGCCACTTTTTGGGATAAGCTATGGCATCTCACAAAGAAAGTGTATGTTAAAATATGATTATCTAATGTGTTTTACTTACCACCAGATGTGTACATCTGGGCAAAGGGATCAATTTCCAAATGCCAACTGTATAGATATTTGTATATGAACCAACCATCTCTTGTGGGTTAACCCCAACAGGCAGCTCAGCCCCACACAGCCCCTCACTCACTCCTCCCCAGGATGGGGGAGAGAATCAGAAGGGTAAAAGTGAAAAACCTTGTGAGTTAAATCAAGGACAGTCTTGTAGTTAAATCAAAAGCCATACTGTTTTGATCACAAATCCAAAACACAATATCATGGAACTTACCAGAACTTACCATGAAGTAAGTTAACTATTCCAGCAAAAGTTAGCACACTATCCTGTAAAATCTGTGGAGAGGGCTGACAGAGTAGGGAGCAGTTGACACATTTAAGCTGAGGATTAGAATTCCTTCCATGACCTGTATAATGAACCTATACAACTAAATTGTCAAAATATTTGATAAAGTGAAAATTACACTATATTGCATAGATAAACTATTTTCCCAAGTGAAGATGGAGCTGCTGTGGTTCTGGATCTCACTCATGTTTTTATGTAGATTCATGAGTGTAGGTGGCTAGAACTGCATGAGATGTTTCTGTTCCAAAACTACAGAAATCTTGGTATATATAGCTATTTACGTCCTTGTACTGAGTTTTCAAACAGTGTAGAAATTTAGGTAAAAATCTGCTGTCAAGATATCATGATCTATGTTGAATTAAATAGCTTTTAGACTGTCTTATAAAGAGAAAGTATATCACCTCTATGCTATTTTTTGATTCCAACCTTGTTCCTTGATGCTCGTATGTATGGTCCAATTTCATCTAAAACTTGACTCCAAGGAAATTGAAATCAACATTGTCAATTGGATAGATTTTTTTAAAAAGTCAGTTATTAAGAATTTATTTGATCACAACAAAAATAGTTTTTTGTGTTGTCAGTTTTCCTTGGGATTTATTGACTTGCTCAAATATCATTTGAGAGAAAAACAAATAAGTTTCAGATCTACTAGTGGTTTGGAATTTATAGCTCCTTACATCGATGAGAGATTTAAAAGAAAAATGAAAACTGCAGAACAAAAGAACAGTGGCACAAATAGCTCCTAATAACCTAAATGATTTAGGCCACAACAAACTGCTTGACACAATGGAACATGTGATAAAACTTTTCCAAAAAACCTTAAGGATTAGTTTATCTGTTGAATAAAAATGCAGATTTATAATAATTTTCTCAAGTCTACTACCAATTTTTTGTCTAGAAAATCTTGTGCCTATTGTAGGTTGTGTTTTTCATTAACATGTCTGGTGTGGGTATCTGAGTTGGGATTCTTAGAAGAACAGCACAGATATCTTATTTTAGCAACTTACTCATGACTCTTTGCAAAGGGCTTCTAAAATTATTTTCTCAGCATTTAGTTGGTGGCATTCCCCCCAATTTTAAATGCCTGGAGATAATAACACTGTTGTATTCAGTTTATTACGCTATCCCAGACCGTTATGAGCAACAGAAGTTGGGGAATTCATACTGGAATTTAGAACTTCAGAACATTCATATCCAGGTTTTCTCTTTAATGTCCATGAATTGTTGAATTGTGACTGAAAGTGTTCAAAAATTAGTTAGATGGTGTTAAATGTCCTTATCTCCAAATGACAATATAATGTACCAAAATTCATGGTGAAATGAAAGATGGATGTGTGGTAACTCACAATACAGCTGAACTTGGATATCTCATTTGAACCATAATGGATGGCTGTGGATTTCCCAAATGTGGTTCATTTATGTAATGCCCTAATTGATTTAAAGGCAAGAAAATGTATACTGAGTGAAGATATGAAGATATGAACCTACCATCTATTAAGTATTAGTTAGTGAGGCAATGAGAAAGACTAAAAGCAGATTTAGTTAAGTGGACTTTTATTTGGGTTGTTCAGGTTCTTAACTATGAAAGAATTAATACACTTACAGTAATTGTTCTGGTGGAAATGGTCATAAATATAATTTGGTAGGACTCCTTGTGAGTAAGATGGTGATCTTTTTCCACACACTGATTGTCACTTTATGGTATTTATACAATCATGGGACATGAAATGCTTGTAGGGTGAGCTATTATTCAGTGAGGATAAAATATCTATGTTAGTGAGTTCCTCTCCTTTGGGAATGTGACAGCATCTTGCTGTTTTCAGATAGCAATACTGCTCTATGTTCCTATGCTTTGAAGCCATCAACTCTATTTTTGTACATCACAGATGTCTGATCCTCATAGGGTAGAGATTTTAAAGGGTTCATGTTTGATCAATCCTTGACACTTCTGCTCACACAGATATCAGAGATATCAATTAGTGCTATTTGCCATAGTGTTTTCTTGTGACAGGGACCTTCCATAGCAATATATTCTACTGGTAAAAATTATGCAGGCTTAAAAACATACAGTTTTGTTCTGGGCCTGGGATTTAAAGAGCCACTTGAGTTCTAATTTTGTCTTGTATGATAGTACTTCAATCAGGTCCTGGTGAGGCAATTTTATTTTAATTGATCAGCATTATTACTAATAATAATAGATTTATGCAATTTGGTTTTTAATGAGGCACAAATCAGGCAGTTATTCTGTGCAATATAACTTCTGGTCCCTGGATAGCTGCCTTTCATTTCAAAATTATGGAGAAGAAAATCCTAAATTCTTCTCTAATAAGTTTTCTTCTGTTCATTAACAATTTATTTGTTCATTTTTAAGAAGAATACATTTTAGATTTCATTCCTTCCTTCTTACCATTGTGATAAAGACCTAACATTACAGTCATACTTTGAAAATAATAGCTATTTGATTCTAGTTGCTAATATATTTCTGAACTATTCATTTAATAGAGGCTATTAGTGACAAAAATAAGTAGCTGGGGGAAAACCTAAAAATAATTGTTGACTGGATGTCATGGAAGTGGTAAAAAACTGAAACAATCCTTTTTCTAAAAGGTCGTAATATTTGACATTTACTTTCAATCAGAAATAGGTGAAAAGTAAACAACAATAAACAGGAAATTTGATGTGCTTTTTTAAAAAAATATCACGGGAAATAGTTCTGAAAAATACATTGAGTATTCATGTAGTCAGTTGTAAGGGAATAGGGTATTCCCCTGCACCCAGGAGGATCAGTGCTACTTAAACCATACCATTTGAAGCTTAATTTAACTTTTCTTTTAGTTCATGGTTGACTTTGGATGCAGACACATACTTTAATGATGAGAAGTTAGGGATAATCCCAATTTAAAATTTAAAAAATCCCAATGTTCCAATTTAATTATCCCAAATTGCTTCAAGACACTGAAACTATTTTGCTCTCCTTTTTTTTTAAGAAAAAAAAAGAGCTTATGTTTTCTGTGTATCTATGAGAAGAGTGTATTTCGCCATAATCACATTTTTTCATGATGATGAATATAAATCTCCAGACATTATTTCTGAAAGTTCACTAATTGACTTTAATTATCTGTGTGCTTTGAGTGGGAAGTTTTTTGTCTTTTTTAATAGCCATTTAAAATTTAAAACAAACAAACAACAACAACAAAAAAAAAGGGTTAAGCAGAGAAGGTAAACTTCAAATTCCTCAAGAGTATAACTTGCTATTGTCTCTGCTTGTGTTCCCAAATAGGGAAAGCCATTGCCATTCCCTTCCTCAGGACTGTTGAAGACCTGCTGGAAAGGTCACTTTGTCATTGTGTCACAGGCCCATATCCCTCTTCCTTTTCTGAGGAACGCTGCAGGTCATTCAGGTCTATGAAAACATCTGCCTCTGAGACCCAGGTTGTCTTTTCTCCCTCTCCCAAATTAGGCCTTTTGGGAGATATTTTTACAAAATATCCCTTTATTAACACCCCTGCAATGGTTGGTCAGCTCTGAAGCTCTGACTCTATACATAAGTTTTTTTTTTCCTTTCACCAAAAAATTCTCTGACTCTATACATAAGTTTTTTTTTTCCTTTCACCAAAAAATTCTCAGAAATTGCCCTCCTTTATTTTATTAATGTTTAAAACTAAAGCATTTCCCCTTTGGAATAGTTCTTGTGTGGAATTCGATGTTCATCACATCGAATGAGCAGAGAGGGTTTGGTATTTAGAAGAAGGCAAACCAAAATCTCACGTTTCCATGTGCAGATGTGCAGAAGTGCAGAGTGATGCCTCTTCAGCCCTTCAGATAAGCTTTACTTTTAGTTGTATTAGGACCTCAGCAATGTAGCCACATAAACAGTGTTGCCAGACCTTCCTAAAACAAACAGTTGGAAACACAAAACCAACAAAGATAGACTAGGGAACGATGGCTGAACGTGAGGTTTTCTCTTTATATGGGCTGTTGTTCTTCTGCATGAAGATGGTTAAACCTATATTTATCCAGGAACTTCACACAGATTCCTGTGAAGTGTCAGGGTGGTCAATCCAGGCATACCTGCTTACCACTGACAAGCTCTTCTGCTCCCCTTGATACCTGGCAGTGCCTCTATTGACTCTCCACCCCATTCTCTGCCCTCTTTTTTTCAACACAAGCTCTTCAGACAAGTGGCAACCTCTGATGATGCCTTTGCTGGGAGCACCATGTAATGAATCAGTATATAACATTCATATCAGTAGATATACAATGAATATAACTGACCAGCAAAAGACATGACTTAGGAAGGCAGCAGTTGAAGATGCAAAAGTATTTCTGCTTTATGATTGGCACAGAGCAATGGACTGAATTTTCAAAGTTTATGACTTTTTCTGGCTTTAGTAAAGTCTTAAAATGTACAGACCACAAATTATTTCTATTGCTCTTAAAAAAAAAAAAAAAAGTCAACAACAGCTTGCATGTGGTTTGCTAAATATAATGTTCTTTGCTGTTTGTGCAATAAAATATTTTTATATTTGTTTATTTAATGTTTATTTATGTTAACAAATAGAGGGGGTTGTGTAATTTTTTGACTGGGACAGCTCAGCAGAGATGTAACATCTGGCTGCTCAATGAAATCTTGCATTTCACCCAATTTCCCCCCTGGGTTGACTAGAAGATATAAATCTAAAATTGATAAATACCAACCGCTTTTTCTGTGTCTGAGAAATTAATTTCCAAAGTTCATTGTAAGACTGCACAGCAATCAAGAGCACAGGCAAGCAGCAAAAATAATATTGGTTTAGTGTATCATATTGGCAGCAACAACACTCACCTCTAACTGCTCTGCCTTGGATTTCACTCGAGAAATATGCAAATACAAGGTTGTTAAAGTAACTGATCACAAAAATATGGGATCAGTGGAGGTGTTAGCCTTGCTGCCCTGGTTAAATTCCTGTCAGGTAATTAAATTCCACCTACTTAAATTCCCTCATAGGTTTTATTTCTTCACTTTCACTTAAACTGTAGATATTTGGCTTCTAAACAGCCTGGCTTTATGTGTGTTTCAGTGTCTCATTGTGACCTGTCTGTAAATAAAAACATTCATAGTGTTTTGTCCACATGGATATCTTCCTTTATTTGTAATAATTACGACAAAGAGATCTTGATATGGTCACTTGTGGCAATTTAAATTTCCTTTTGATCTTAAGAAAAAAAAAAAAACCACTGTGATATGAGTTTTCCTTCTCAACAGATACAGAAAACAGGAAATTTTTGATAGTTTTTTCTGTGTGAGGAAACAAATATGAGAATGCCTTAATACCCGCCCTAACTACGAGGGGTCAGTTTTAGGATTCAGGATGTATGAATCAGATGCTGATTTGGTAGAGATATAGAAAAAAAAGAGGTTTGTGATGTTGTCTCCAAGCCAATTTTGTGAACTGGATGGGAAGACTCTAACAATTTGATGCTAAGGGAGAATAGCTTTATTATCTCTTCCATAACTGCATTGATAAGAGGGGGATTTACCTTGTAATTATGTCTGGCTGCTGATAAAAGTCTATTTTAATATTCTTCCTCCCAATTCTATTCTTAAGAAATTCTCATCACACATAGAGAAGCATTGATCTCTTAATTTTTATGAACCTGGTAAAACTCCAAGGTCATGGGTCCAATTCCCATACAGGCCAATCACTTAACAGCTGGACTTGATGGTCCTTGTGGGTCCCTTCCAATTCAAAATATCTATGATTCTAATGAAGAGTAATTTAAAGATACTAAATCAGAGAAAAAATAGATCATAGATTGATCATTTAGTCTTTTATCTATTTGAAAATCCATTCCTTCTGCTCCTGGAAGAGACATAAGAATTATATTGGTCCCACCATCTTAAATGGCTGATACTCAGCCTCTGGATAGTGTGGATCATGAGGCCCCAGACCCTCTAAATATTTAAGTTTAATTTTACACATTAAGGACCAAATTCATCACACCTTACTGCAAATGTTGACCTGAATGCTGATTTCAGGATTTTAGATAGTTTTATCAATTAAAAAAGGCTGGAACTGCAGAGACAAAATCAATTTCTAGTGAAAAGTATGACTCTTGAACTCAACTTCTGCACTGGTTAAGAGATCCTAATGAATTCTATACTTTACATAGGTCAATGTCTAGTGACTGTTAGGAGCTATCTGAGTCCTAACCTGCAAACAAAAGTCGTGGATACTTAAGTACCTCCATTTAAAAAATGGCTTATGCAAATTGGAGGATTTTTTCTGTACAATTGCAATACATTGAAGCTCTATTTGTGAAATAACTTTGCTTTCAAAAGTGCCAACAGAATAATCCAGCAACTGAAACTGAAAAGATAATTTCAATCTACAACAAGATTTGGGAAATTTTGGTTGTTTAAAACTCAGTGGCACTCCCTCCTGGGAAGTTGCTTAGCCTTGGATCATGTTCATTGACCTGAAAGTTAAATTGACATTTGCATTTCTACCTGCAGCGAAGTGTAGACCAGTTCCTGACAAATTCAGGCTCTTTTTAGTGCTACTATAGCCATGAAAAAGAGCTTTAAGTCTATAAAGCTCCCCAGTTTGTAAACTAAACCCCATGCTGAGTTCTTTGCAGATTTAGAGTCTATTAATTGTAATAATACCAGTCTCATTTTGTCTATGCAAATAATATTACTGTCAGGTGCTACTGTTTATGAATGCATCCAAATCTAAGGGTAATTGTATGAACTTTCCTTTCATTTCCATCGTGTTCATTGTATGAACTTTCATTTCCATCATGTTCATGTGGCAGTTCATTCTCCTTTATTTTTGCCATAGAGACAAAAATACAGTAAAATGAGGCTTGAAGTTTTCAGCTTGAGCAAAGTTGTAATAAAACCTATTTTCTGTGCCTTCACTTTTATTTACCAAGGCCATCAAATTTGTTATTGCTAGTAGATATTTTACAGTTGACGTACTTAATCCCTGGACCTCCTAATTCCAACAAAATCAACTTTTCACATTATAATATAGAATTGCAATAAATGTGAGAACTAATTGGCTTGAAAGAGTGCATTAGGAGTGTACCATCAGGTCATTAATCGGTGTCTGAGTTCCTACAAATTCAAAAAATAGTCTGCTGACTAGTAAACCACATATGAATAATAAAAAGATTGGAGACTGGGATGTTAAGATAAAACTATCATCTACTTTTCATCCTGGCATTTAAGGAATATGTCAAAAATTAAAAATTTCCTTGCACCAATGATCTATTTATTCCATCAGGACTATCTTAGAATCTCATACTGTTGACACTTTTGTGATTATGCCAGCCCATTGAAGAAAAAAGCTTCCTGGTTATTATTCTGATCACTTTGGAGCAAAATAAGCCTCTTTGTTGCATATAAAGAGTACCCTGCCCTTTATTACTGGATTGGTTTTTTTTCTTCTATATTTTCAGTTCATATGTATTGAATTTTTTATAATCATTGCTTGCATACTTGCAGAAGTACACGATTTTTCTATTTATGAATTTTTTTCTTTATTTATTTGTTAAATATAAATGGTTCAACAACCTTTACTAAGAAGGAGATAGATAAATTTAAGTTATCATGCTGCATACTATGTAAAATAAACATTAATTTCTAAACTTTTTCCCTCCTTAAAATTTCTGTAGTCAGAAATCCATAACATCTTGCCTTTTTTTGGGAAGTTATTTTGTATGTTTAAAAAAATTCAGATAGGAGTATTCAAGGTGCTTCAATGCATTTTTTTCTTAATTTCCTCACCAGAATTCTTCCACTTCTTTTTTTTTTAACCAAAACCGGCATAATAATACATTTTTTTAAATAAATTTCTGTATTTTGTGTTATTTCCATAGGACTGTATTGATTAGTAAGTGAAAACTGGAATTTCACATGTGTTTTGTTATCTTCCTGTGTGTTCCAATTTCATAGAGGACTTTGGACTCGGAAAGATAGTTATACTGGCTTCCAGTTTTAAGGTCATATTGTGCTTGGAGGCGGTTTTAATCCTGATGCCTGTAAATTCAGAGTCATAGAATGGCTTGGGTTGGAAAGGACCTTCAAAACCATCTTGTTCCAACCCCTTGCCATGGGCAGGGACACCTTCCACTAGACCAGGTTGCTCCAGCCTGGCCTTGAACACCTCCAGGTATGGGCATCCAGAACTCTGGACAACCTGTGCCAGGGCCTCACCATCCTCAAAGGAAAGAATTTTATACTAATACTTAATTTATACCTACTGAGTTTTAATGCCAAGGGTGTAAGCAACGAGACCAAATAAAAAAGAGTTGAAATGAGATTTTTAAGGCTGTAAACCAGCTATAAACCAACTGTGCCTGCTTCTGTGTGACAGCATGGGGATGCTCCCAGGTTTCTACATCTAGCAAGCAGATACAAATGCTGGATGTGTATCATCCATTCTTACTCCTTAGTTTTTATGGAAATAAAAGCACCTGTTTACCTGAAGGTAGGAGAGATAGCATTTTGTATAGTCTGGCAGATGGCCAGATGGTAAAATACGGTGGCAGGATGCTGGAGAATGCACTTTTAAAAGTACAAGTGTAATTCAGAAGACTTGAGAAGTGAAACTGGACACCACAGCTGATTGCCAGGGCATTAGGTCCTCAAGGAGATGGTTGATAATGTCATTATTTTAGCCTCTAAAATAGCTGATGAAATGGTTTTGATGAGTCACAAATAATAACATAATAAATATCAATTATTTTGTTAATAAGCATTGGCCTCTGAAAGGACCATCCAGTTCTTTCAGCACTGTTGCAAAACAATATATTTTCTTGTTATAACCTATAACCATGCTCAGAAAATTGCTACTATTTTATCCTACTGTGATAGCACCAACAGTAGACTAATAATTGACGTGATAAATAATAAGGCACAGTCTGAGAGCTCAATTTAAGGCTTGGGATGTGTCAGGGGGGTAGGAAAAAACATAGCACTGGTTGTTATGTAAAACATATTAGTTATACTTGCTGACTTTCTTCTCACCTTTACTTGTTTATACCTTCTGGTGCTGCAGTTGGAATGATCATTTGAAAGATTTGAGGGAAAAGAAAGCAGTAGGTTTATAGAAAGTGGATCTTCTTTGACTATGTTGGAAACAAGTTTTTAAAGAGTAAGATTTATGAAATAAAAATTTCTAAAATATTTGTAGAGTGGAGATTTCAGGGATTTTTCTGGGATGGTTAGGGGGAGTGAACTAACATAGTGCCTCAAAATTAGCAGGATGCATTAAAAGGAAAAGGAACAGTAACTTAATGTAGATTCCAAAGAGGTACTTATTTCCACAGCACATTCATTTTAGAAGATGGTGAAATTACTTACAACTTTGGCACTAATCAACGATTTTGGAATGCAAGTTTCTGAAAGGGTGCAGCTTAGAGGTAAATCAGAAGTGCAGAGAAAATAAAATCAGACCAGATTTTAGGGTAAGATAAAAGGGGATAAACAGATGTTAAACTATAACTCCAGACAGTGACCAAGCCCCTCACAGCTGCTCACTCACTCTCCTGGTTGAGATGGGGGACAAAATCAGAAGGGCAAAAGTGAGAAATCTTGTGGGTTGAGATAGGGGTAGTTTAACTGGTAAAGCAAAGCAAAACAAGGAATTAATTCACCCCTCCCCATGTCTGGGCAGGTGTTCAGCCATGTCCAGGAGAGCAGGGCCCCATCACACGATATGGTAACATGGGAAGAAAAATGACATCACCCAAATGTCTCCCCTTTCTCCTCCCCCCACCTATACACACTGAGCATGGTCTGGAATTTTCCTTAGTTGGGGTCAGCTGTCCTGGCTGTGTCCACTCGCAACTCCTTGTTCGCCCCCAGCCTCTTTACTTCACACCACAACTCTGTGGGAACTCTGATCAACAGTAATGAAAACATCCCTGTGTTATCAACACTGTTTTGGTCACAAATACAAAACATAGCCTCATACCAACTACTTAAAAGAAAATTAACTCTAGCCTAGTAAAACCAGCACAAGAGGGAAATATGCTAAAATCTATAAAAATAACATGAATTGTAATAAATCCACAAGGGCTGGTGTTTGGCTCACAGATATTGGTACCTTTTTGGTGAGACAGTGTTACTCCATCAGTTTTCATTGGACATTCAAGTACTCACTTTACTTTGAAAGAGACAAATCTAGTAAAAAAAATTATATTTTTTTAAATTCTTATTTTTATTTTTAAATTTTAATCCTAGGATCTTTTCACCATAGATTTTATCCAACTGGAAAATCTAAGTCTGGAGAAGAAAAGCACTAATTCAGACATTTCTAAGTTTTGAATCTGATCTTTCCTAGAATTAAGTGGGTCATTAATGTTGGCACTTGAGTCTTCCTATATAATCAATATATCTTGGAAGAGAGGAGAGGACTTATGTCAGAAAGTAAATGAGAGAGGAGTTAATCCCTGATCAGTAGCTTTGTAAAGTATATATGGAATTAACAATAACAGAAAAATAAAGACTTAGGGGTTTAGTAGATGGTGTGTATTAGACTGTTGTGCTGGTTTTGCATTGGAGCCACCCATGGAAGTGATTTTTTCTGAGAGGAGCTGCTGAGAGCTTCCTCTGGGCCTAGGAAAACCAATCACTGACTAGTTTTGGATACTGACACTTTGTTAAACCACTCAAAAGGTGAGCACACCTCTACGAACACACGTTAAAAATGAATAAATCCCAGGAAAAGCTCTCTTTTGTCCGCCCTTGAACAGGTAACGAGATGCGGCCTGGGCCAGGCCCGCTCCACCATGCCCCAGGTGGCCTGGCAGGGGGAGGGGAGGCCATCGGCCGCTGAGTCCTAGCCTGGCTGCTGACATCCTGGCCATTCCCCCAGCATGGCCACCAGAAAAAAACCCAGAGGTGGCCCTGCAGCCCACGAAAAGAGTGGTCCTGCAGCTGGGATTGAGTACAGCAGGGGCTGGAGACAGCCATGCAGCCAATCCTGACACAGCCCCCATGTGGCCTGGAAATCCATCACCACAACTGCTTTGGCCACCACTGGCAGGGATAACCGTGACCATCTACAGGCTCTGGGCAAGGTATTAACTCTTTCAGTGTGTAGATAAGACTTGCAGACCTTCAATCCTCCCTTGAGTGAGAGAAAAGGACAGAGTGAGAGCATGTAGAGGAACAACCTGAGACATGAAGGTCAATAAGAAGAAGTCCCAGTTGGGAGGGTTGAGGAGATGCCTCAAGTCCTGGGCTGAAATCCTCTTGTAAGGCTATGGAGAAAATATAATTGATATAGACTCTTTTTCCCTGTAACTCATTGAAAGTATGGGGAGATGAATGTTCAAATTGTAGATATGAGCAAAGGCCTCCATGCTGGAGCAAGCAGATGTTGAAGTAGCTGTGATCCAATGAGAAGGTTGGACAGAGAGAGAGAGAGAGAAGAGTGATGAAGACCCTTTGACCTCAGGGAAAGAAGAGGAAGACCTCTGTTCCTAGAGATGAAGATGATCTCAGAGATAGATAAAGACAACATTTGCTCTTGACCAGCTCATCCTGAAAATAGTTCCCCATAAGTTGACAGGGCCTATAAGCGCAGCTGTGGGAAAAGCTGTGAAAGATGGGAAGGTCTTAGCGATTGCAGATTCCCAGGTGGCTGCTATTTGTGGAAATTAAAAGCCAAGAGAACTGTTTTCTTATTATTCTTTCTTTTCGTTGTTGTTAATAAAGTTTTCTTTATACCCTTTTAAAGTCTTGAGCCTGCTTTGCCTTCCTCCTAATCCTATCTCACAGCAGGAAAGAAGTATATTCTACTGGGTGCACTGGTGTTCGGCCAGTGCTAGAACCCACCACAACTGTGGATTACTTTCTCCTAACCCTGAATCTATTTTTCAGCTATAAAATTCTGTAGAGCAAGGCAGGTCATCCATCATTGAAATGCTCATCAGACATGAAACAATTAGAGAGTGACTGTTGTCCTGAAATAATGAGGCACTGATTGTATGCTTCTGTAGCTGAATAATGAAATAGAAAAGAAAGAAAAGCGTGTAAAGAGAAAAGGAAATATTTCCTAGCACGTCTCAGAGCTAGATTCTGGGTTTGAGCAGCTATGGTAGAAAAGAAAAAAAACTGCCTTCATGTCACTGTAATGTTGCTTTTTTGACCTTCATGTGATGGGGAACCTATTGTCCTAAAGTATTTCTTAATGTTGCACTGTGTTTTGGTTATGAAATGCAAATCTCTAGTGACAACTATGTATATGTATTGAGCATAAAGAGATTCACGTGATTTCACGTATAGTGGAGCCAGAGTTCTGGAAATGAGAGTTATCCTTATTCCCTTTAAAATTCTCTTTCAGATAGTGTTGTACTCTGACTCTCATAAAAATAATCTAATTTCTTCATGTGGAGGATCTCAGAACACTACTTGTGACAGTTACTCTGTCTCTGCCTCTTTGTTTACTTAAGACCCCAGCACTCTCTGTCTTCTTCTGCTTGTTTTGTGCTCAATATTTATTTTTGTTTAAATAGGTATTCCAGTACCATGTGGACGAAAGTCTTATGAATAAAGGTGTAGATATTTTTGGTTTGAAAATTCCTTGCTTCCTTTGAGAATTAAAATAGTTCTAAAACCTTCAATATTAATAAGAAAAGATTCTCCTAAAAATATTGGTATTTTGCCAGCACCAATGATTATGCCAGATGTTTTAATACAAATGACTTGAAAATAAGAGGAAATATTTATTAGAGGAGATAGATATTAAAAGAACTAGTTTTAGCATAAAATAAGGATGACTGCTATGTGTTATGACTCAAAATTGCTGACTAAAGTAAAAGACTTGAGTAAGCGGACTGGAAGCTCAAATTTATGGGAAGAATGGTGCTAGTTGCACTGATTTAAATTTAAGTTCTTCTGACGTAAGTACAAGCACATTGCATATCTCTGTATTCTCTGCACAATGCTTACTATAACACGTTGAAGCTTTATTATTTCTAAACAAAACTGTAAACAACAGCATGATTTTGCTCCTGTTAAAAATGAAGCAACTTGTAAGCAAATGTCCTTGCTTTTCTGCCTTGTCTGGTCATTGATGGCTCCTTAATGAAAATATGTTCTGACCGCTCACCTGTGATTTCACTACAGGAAGAAACTTTCTCTTATTTGATAACAAACATATGAAACTAAATCTGCAGAACCAAGCACAAATGATTCAGTATTTGAGCTTTTATTAGGTTTTATGGTGTGATAGTGTCCAACCTACCACAGAACCTCTGGATATCAGTATCTCCAGTCTTCCACAAATCTTTGGGAAAGTGTCATTTTGTGAATCAGTATTTAAAAAGGAGGCTTGTTTTTTTTTTTTTACTTCATTTGAGGGGAAAAAAAAAAACCAAACCCCCCCCCAAAACCAACAAAAACAAAACCAAACAAAAAACCAACCAAACAAAAAACCAACCAAACAAAAAAACCCAAAACAAACAAAACAAAACAAAACAAAAAACCAAACAAAAAACCCCAAAAATAAGAGGTGTTTTCTTGTTGCGAATTCTGGGTGTGAAGATACTTGCAGGGAAGAACACACTGAAGACATATGGAGCTTTTAATGAGAAACAGAAATGCCTATTCTAAAATTGTGGATTCAATTTTCAGGGTCTTGACCCTGATAATACAAAAATGCTCTGATTTTTGTTTTGTTTTGCTTTGTTTCATTTCCTTTATTTTGCACTGTTACAGACACTTTTTAAAATGAACTCTGGGAGCTTTACCCTCAGTCACACCTCCTGCCAGCTGGTAAGAACTTTGTTCCTGTTGGAAAGATTTACTGCCTTAGCTCTCTGGTGGTGGTTGCTGCATATGTATTAGTGTGTTATCTACACAAAATAAAAGTCAGTGATTAAAGCAGCATAGCATTAAGACATTGATGTCATTTACACTTCTCATTTACTGTGTACTCTGATTCTGCACTAAGTCTTCATGGATAGGGCTCTGGTTGACTTTTTCCTAAGAAGACTGGTAGGGGGTTTGGCAATTGACCACAAATTTGAATGAAAGGTGATGAGCACCACCCTTGATGATCATTGTGGGAAGAGGGATCCAGTGTGTGGCTTGTCTATTGACCAGTTATGTCACTTATTTGTGCATCTTTTTCCTCTGCTGCACAAACAAGGTTTTTAACACTCTCATATCCCAAAGAAGCAATGGTGTGACAGATCATTCATTCACATAGAGGAGAGATTGTATAAATGCTGTTATTCTTATCCTAATGTTCCATGGAAAAGAAGGAACATTCTGTTTGCTAGACTTCCTGGTCTCTCTCTCCAAGAGATTAAATAAACAGCTTATGACTGTAGTGTCCTGAAATCTGTCAAAAAGAGAATAAACTGTGGCTTATTAAAGCATTAGCCTGTTTTTTATATCCTTAATTTGGGAAAAAAGTGCACCCTGTCTATCCCTGCTTGGACTTAAGAAGTACCATCCCACATCACCTGACTGATAAGGTCCAACCTGTATCCCTGGACCTCAGTCTGCCCAGGAAATATGCCTGACAGCTAAGAACTTCCATCATTGTGAAGGGATCAGAAACACCACCAAATAGAGGGGCTCCTTTGTCCTTTCTTTTTGTCTGATATTTTTATTTTTGCTTCTTTTTTTTTTCCCCTGCAAGTCTTTAATGAGAATATTTAGTTCTGAAATAAATAAGTTTTAATTAGCAAGCCTAATTTATTTATATTTCCAAAATACTAACAACTTTAAAATATTTATCTAAAATATATTCTGGTTTCTTCTTTCAGAAGGCTTCTGGTAGCCCAGTTTCATTTCTGAAACCAGAGAGGAGAAGACTGCATTAACTTCTGAAAGAAATCTCAGGGTCCATACCACCAGCTCATATTGAGTCAAAAAGAACCTTACAGCCCTTTTAATTTTGCATTTGAAAGTCTTGCTCTCAAAACAAGATGCTTTAATTCTTGTATGAGCACAAGTTCCACTCCTGCTGTTAACATTCAGAGATACTTTTTTGCCACCTGAAAATGGTTCTTTGGGCTTCTGCTCAAAATTTCCTGTAGAACTGTCACCCAAGCTCTTTTAATATTGCAATGCTTATAAATATTGAGACAAAATGACAAGACATGCCTGGCTTGTTCCATTAGGACCATGTTAAGTGGCTTTTAAAAAGAGTAATTTTGAGGTCACTTCTGGTTCAAGGCATCTTTAAGCTCATAATTGCTGCAACTGGGGGTGACATGTCTAGTGCAACTTAGTATGCTTGTGACATTCATGGGAGGTCTGATACTGATAACTGATGAAAGAAAAACATATAACCTAGGCTTACCAATAGTTTAAATTGTTTATAATCTTACAGATTTTATGAATTCAAGTGATTATTACTTCCCCCCCCTCCAACTCCTGCCATATGTTTCACAGCATCTTTCAGTATCAGTGTTTCAATTAGAATTTTAAAAAGTATTTATCTTAATTTTGAATGGGAATAATTCAGAGCTGCATCAAGAGAGGTTGAGACTTGACGTTAGGAAACAATTCTTTGCTGAGAGATTGGGTTAAAGGCTGGGACAGTCTTCCCAGAGAGGTGATCAATGCCTCTGGCATGTCAGTGTTCAGAAGGCATTTGGACAAGGTGCTTGACATGAGTCATCTTTTGGTCAGTTCTGAATTGATCAGTCAGTTGGTCTAGGTGATTGGTTTAGGTTCCTTGACAAAGAAATATTCTATTCTATTCTATTCTATTCTATTCTATTCTATTCTATTCTATTCTATTCTATTCTTTGGGTTTTTTTGTCCTTCAGCTTGAGGGTTGAGATACACTTAAACACACACAAAAGCAAAACATGTCAGGATGGTATTTCTGAAGAGTGTTAATTGCCGTTTCAAGTGTTTTTTCAACCATTTTGAAAGAGTATATTCTGTTTCTGAAATGACACATTCTCAGGTAGAATAGCTTCTGCCTTTTGTTCAGTCTGAGTTTATGTGTTGATGACTAGAATGTTAATGCAATAATTTACAGTTGCATTATCTTTATGGCTGTGTATTATAATAACTTAATGGAGCAGAAATACATTGCAGATGAACAGATAAAGACTGCCTGTGAAAATTAGAGAGAGGGGAAGTGGAATGTCTTTGAGTAGAGAGTGTACTGCACTGGAAGGTAGATTGGTCCTGAATATTAATATAAGTAGGGGGTGTTTTGAACCATATTTCTTTCTATATTCCGTGCTTCACACATGACTGTGCAAAGATACGTGTTAGGTTAAGACAGTATGACAGTTGTGAGTATGAATACAATGGGGAGTTTTCACTTATTAGTAGTTCACACAGACACAATTATTGATTCCCATTTTTCTTACATTCAGAAAGATTTTTCCCTTTTTCTTTGGTTGCCTTTTTTTTTGTTGTTGTTGTTTTTTTTTTTCTTTTTGTTGTTGTTGTCTGTTTTTGTAGGATTTTTTGATTTTTTGTTTGTTTATTTTCCCCAAAGTGTGTCGTTGGATTTCCATCTTCTGCTAAGGCATTTACAAGATAGGCAGGTGCAATACCAATTTAACATCATGTCTGCCAGGATGGTGCTGTAAAGCCTGGACAAAGACTGCTGTCAGTTCTTGGAAGTACCATGTCAGGGAGAAAAGGAAGGGAACATGATGAAATAAAGGTCATAAGTGGCTTTAATAGACTAAATTGGGGTAGACAAAAGGGAAACAAGTGTCCTAATAGCTCTGTTAGAGTGGCAGTTACAAATCTCTGATACATGATGAGGTAGTGGACTTATGTTCTCTACACAAAGACATGTCTCAAGACAATCTTAACAGGGTGGTAAATGAAGAACGACCCAGAAGTTAAACAATTTCCACAAAGTCAAAAATTTAGCAGAAAATACTTGAGATAGGAAAGACAGGACACATTTGATTTGTGATATTATAGAAATCATATATAAAAGACAATTTAGTTTTTTTAATTTCTCTCTAGCATTCCACTAATTTATATCTCCATGTGTTAATTAATTGCTATGTGTAGAAGAGTTGCTACATTTATTTCCATCAAGTCATGATTTCTTAAGAATTCAAGACATTCTCAAAACTCTAAGCATACTTCCTTATATTTATACCCACAGCAAAATCAAATAGTTGTATAATATATTCACTCAAAAATTTATTTTAATAAATATCTCATGGGACCTGTTTCACAGTCACCTTGAGAAGTTTGTGGAATTCCCACTGGCACATTTTTTTAGCATTAGATATTAGTCCTTAATAACCAGCTATTGACTCTATCATCCCCTGGATTGTTCAGTCATTAAAGAAGGATAAATGGTCATAGGAGATGCATGAGAAGATTTGATTGACTCATGGGCACTGAGAGTGGGTCATTTAAAAGACAAAGAATCATGTGTTATGGTATCCTTATCTATGTCCAGTTGGAATAACCCTCTGACAGCTCAATAACGTTAAGTTTCACATTGAGATAGGAAAGTATTCACACAAATGTTCTGAGTTAACTAATGGGAAAAAGAAGTTATTTTAATTTCTCTCTAAGTGATGTGTAGTGCACATTCCAGAGCTCGTCTGTGGTTTATAGGTAATCTTAAAAATAATTGGTTTGATAAATTTTCTCTTAGAGAAAACACTTGTCCTATTTGTATGAGCAAATATTTTAATAATTTTAGGAATAGGAAATTAATAAATATCAAGTGAATTCCACTGCTGAAGTCTTGCCTTACAGATAAATTAATAATTATAGTGAAGAGTTGTCTTCCATTGGCAGATCTCAGCAATTACTGCTATGGCTGGAGTTGGTCATCAGGGACTTTGAATGAAATACTCTTAATTACCTTAAAAAAAGTAATTGTGGTAAAGCCATGTTATTTCTAACAGTGGGACATATCAAGATTTAGACAACTTGGTACAGAGGAAAAATCAGATCTCAGACTTTGTTCTTGGAGTTTATTGTGCAGGCCAGAGTACAAATATCATCAAGATGGATAACAAATGGCTGATCCTGTTCCTGGGATACTAAAGGAGAGGAGAGCTGAGGAATTAAAACTTCTTATGTGAGATCTTGAAATAAAGCAGAAAATTACAAATGACCACTTCTAGGAATTAAAGGTCTAGGTTAGGTCTTCTGTACAAAGCCTTTCGTCTGCTCTTGATACCAAGGGAAAAAATGAAAATTATTGCAAAGAGAACAAAAATCTTCTGAGTAACTAGGTTTATTTTTTGTGCAATTTTTCTAATTCAGAAAACTGTGCCATAAAAGGGATAGCTTTAACCTTCTTGCCAAAAGAAGATAAGATTCTTATGAATATAAGAAGACCACCACATGTATTAAAAAGTTTATTGAGGTTTAGAATTTGTCTTGTAGAATTTTCTGGATTCTGTATATTTGGGATGATGTGATTAATTAGCAGAAACAGCATTCATTTAAATATATAGTGACCAGACTATTTATAAATTACAATATATCTTTTGTATCACTGAAAGCACACAGTAGTCTCTCCCACTCAGCATAGGTTCAAGTAGCAGAAGAACGTGAACCAAATTTAGAAAAGAAAACTATAAAATTAAACACTGACTGTCACAGAGGTTTTTTATCAATTTAAAAAATATTCTGAGGTGTTTCTCTGACATATGAAGGAAATTTTTAGTTTTTTTCAGAGGAACAGTGGTGAACAACTGGATTGTGCATCACTTGTTCTTTTCCCTTATTATTATTATTAATTATTGTATTTTAATTTGTTTTCAGTTATTAAACTGTTCTTATCTCAACATGCAAGTTTTGCTTCAACTCTCCTGCCCATTCCACATGGGAGGGCAGGAAGTGAAGGGGTGATTGAACGAGTGGCTTTATGGTGTTTCATCTCCAGCTGGGCTTAAAACCACAAAAAAATGGATAAAAGTGAAATGCATTTATGTATTATAAACAACAGCCGTAATTAATAGATTAACCAAACCAGAAACAGTGGTTTGCTGTGGTGCCAGCTCACTGCTGGGTGCTGCTGATGGCTGATAAACAAACCAATTCCTGCTCACCTCCAGTGAGAGGAAGGATACAAAAGGACAGTTGAAACCTGAAGCAAGGGGTTCTGTTTACTTGCAGTTTTCTGATGACCCCAGAAAACAGTTGTTCATTCCTGCCATGATTATTAAAAAAAAAATACACTATTCATTGCAATAGTTTGTTAAGTGAGTTCTGTATTTAGCCCTAAAGGTTTGTTTTTGTTTTTGGTTTTGTTTTTGGTTTTGTTTTGGGGGGGGATGGTGGTTTATGGGTTTTGTCTGGGCTTTTTGTACTGTTCATTTTGAGTTTCAGTGCTGAATCCTGTCATATTTTCTATTTCAGAAGGCCATAAAAGATAGCCTACATAAAAAAAGTATTGAGTGAAGAATGAGAATTAGCTTTATGCAGGGATTGGCTATTCCAGGCAGAATTCATTAACATCCATTGTAAGATTCTAAGCCCAGACTTGTCTTGAGGCTCAACTATGCAAAATACTTGATATCCATGGCAATAAACAATCCATTTCTGCTGTTAAACAAATCTTTTGGAAATATCACTCTGTGATGGCTGACTGGAATAGACAATTTGGGGATAAGATCCATTTCATCTGTTTGTTAATTTAAAAATGTATCTCTCTCCAGCTGAGCTGGCTGTTTGGGCTTCTACAATAGTCAGTGTAGCCTAATCAATAGAGCCAACAGAGTTGAATGTGATTAATTTGGACAAATGTGTTTATTTTAGGATGAGATACACTTGTCAGATCTCCGTTCTGTTGAATTTATTGACTAATCCCCCACAGACTCAAAAAAGAAACTCAGAGTAATTTGATCAAATGTCTCAACATTGAAGAAATCCATAGGTAGTTAAATGAACCCTGGAGTTTGTGATGTTTATAATCACAGAACTCATAATATTTCACAGGCAGATCTTCTGAATTCCAAAGATTTCTTGTTTGGAATTGTGCTAGTTTGGGCATGATAAATAATTGACGGCATGCCTCCTCCCCCCCACAAAAAAAAAAAAAAAAAATCTCAACAAAAAGAAAAGTCTTCATGACAAAGCTGAAGTGTATGAGCATCTTACCTTTTACAGAAATATACACTACCCATACAGATTTTCTCGGATGTAGTTAACCTTGACTTATGCATAAATTGAACACTTACTGGAATACAGAATATGCAATGTGTCACCACAGGCTACTCCTGCCTACTTCTAGCATTGCTATTTCATATCAAAGAAAATAGAAATGTCTGTGTGCAGTCTATGTTGAACAGAAGATGGAAATAAGGTTTTTCTAGGGTTATATTCCCAATATAAAATTTGCCCCTGGTCTCTTCTTGGGACAAAGGATGTCACAATATAAGCCACAAAAAGAACCTTCTTCTGCTTATTTTATATTATTTTTTTAATATTCATTTATGTCCTCTGCCTATTACAAGAAACACTCAGTCTCACTGCATTTTCTTTATTTCTTTCATTTTACTACATGTCAGTTATCTCTTTTTCCAGCTGAAGACTCTCAGTCTCAACCTCCCCTGGCATCAAAATCATTCTGCAACTTTGGTCATGTGCTATCTTTGTCTATATTATTGTTTTTACAGTTTCACTATATTCTTTGCAAAAACATAACCTATCTTTCAAGGCCTCTTCAAATACATGAATCAATAACTAGCAATAAACTAAAGGATAAATATTTCTTTAGATATTGATTCCAGAATTCCTAGTATGGAAGCCCAGCTTGTGTTAAAATACACTAACTTGGAGGTTCACAGATTTCCAGGTTAGCTGGGTATGTGCAGGATCTGATCTCTTCCTCCTGAGGATCAGGCTCCTAGAAACACACCTGGGAAGCAACGGCTTTCCTAGTTCCTCTCCTGTGGAACTCTGCCATCATAGACCTTGGACAGTGGAAAAACTGCGCAAGCCTCTATCAAAAGAGACTTTCAAACCAGATGTGTTGGTTTTGCATGGCCTTGTTTTTGTTAGTGGGAGAGCCACAGAGGTGGATTCTGTGAGAAGCTTCTGGAAGCTTCCACCATGTCCAGCAGAGCCAACCCCTGATGGTTTTGAAGATGGACATGCTGCTGCCCAAAACTGGGCCAATTAGAGAAGTCGCTAACACCTCTGTGATGACATATTTAAGAAAAAAAAAAAACAAAAAAACAAAGGGCACACAGTTTTTGCTTCTGGTCGGAGAGGTGAAGGAGGTGAGAACATGAGGGAAACAAGATGGAGACACCAAGGTCATTGGAGAAGGAGGGGGAGGAAGGGCTCCAGGCAGCACAGCCGAGATTCCTCTGCAGGCCGTGGTGAGACCATGGTGAAGCAGCTGTGCCCCTGCAGCCCATGGGGATCCACAGAGGGTGCAGAAATCCACCTGCAGCCCGTGGGAATCCACAGAGGGTGCAGAAATCCACCTGCAGCCCGTGGGGATCCCTGGGGAATGCAGAAATCCACCTGCAGCCTGTGGGGGAGGTGCCCAAGCCGGAGCAGGTGGATGCCTGCAGGAGGCTGTGATCCAGTTAGAGACTCGATGGAGAGAGGGGGCCCTGCTTCCAGGCTTGGAGCAGCCTGTCCTTGGAGGACTGCACCCCGTGGAAGGAGAGACCCACGTCACAGCAGTTTTGGGAGAGCTGTGTGCCTGTGGGAGGGACTCACATTGCAACAGTTTTGGCAGGACTGCTGCTCATGAAAATGGACCCATGCTGGGGAAGTTCACAGAGAACTGTCTCCCATGGGAGGGACACCATGGTCTCACAGGAGAAGGACTCCTCTCCCTGAGCCAAGCAGAAGAAAACCTTGGGTGACGAACTGACCAAAACCTCTTCCTGTTTCCCTGTACTGTGGGTGGGAAGCAGGGAGAGGTTGGGGGAAGAAAGATGTTTTAAGCACTTATTTTTACTTCTCATTATCCTACTGTGACTTTGTTAGTAATAAGCCCACTTTGTGCTTCTAAGTTGGGCCTGTTTTGCCCTTGGAGTGTTTTCTCTCAGTCCTTATCTCAGCTGATGAGCCCTTCATTAATTTTTTTTTTTTTTTTCTCTCCTCTGCCCAGCTGTAGCAAGGAAGGTTGAATGAGTGGCTGTCATGGGTGCCTGGTGTTTGGTCAGTGTCAAACCTTGACACCAGCTTTCATAAAAGGATTTACTTCTCTGGGTGCATGAAAGACTAAAGAGAAGAGCTGCAGGGTTTCCTTGATTTACTCTTAGCACAAGAACCAGAACTACTCCTGTGTTTATCAAACTAATTAATAAAATCTATACATTGGTTTCCTTTTCCAGGTCATCCTGGGATTTGTTCAGTGTGGCTGGTGGAAAACACTTCCTTTGAAGTCTCCCTGGACTCAGTTTCCAATTATTGAGTATTTTCTTTGGTTTAAGACATTTTAAAATATTTTCATATGCTGTTTCCTATCCCTCAGCTCCTCAATTCTTCTTCATACTTTTACATTTCTGCTTTTTCTTAGAAAGATTGTTGACAGCAGTGCCATATCTGTTGCAAAACTTGCTGTTCCACTCATGTCAAATGTGTCACAGATGGGCCCAGCTCCAGAATTTGTTGTCTATTTCTATTACAAAATGAAGCATTAAACTGCTGCTTACAATATTGTCATAACTGTTACCCAACCATGTAAGCTGAAATATTTTTCCTGAATTTAATAAGAAAGATGAAAAAGTATAAAGTAGACATAAAAGCCTGACTTCTAAAATCCCAGTTTTCTGTTGTGAGTTTCAAGCAATTTCAACTGACTTTACTGAAAGAACAACTGTTCAAATAGAAAGAATTTTAGGTGTCACCTTTTGTGTGAAACAAAATGTAAAGCCTAATAATTATTTTATGACTAGAAAAAATACTATTTTTCTTCTCAATATCATCTTTATAATTTACTTCCATGTGAAAATTCCTCCTGAAAGTGTTTAACTCTGTGCTTTCTTCATTAAACTCATTTCATATATATGTCACCTCTAACTCCTTAGCATATATCCACCTGATATGCCACAGTCCTTTGTAAGAAATTCCACTCAGCCTGCCCCGCTCCATGCCTCTTGGCTACTAATTTGTTTGCTTTTCTGACTTAATTTAGATTCCTTCAGAGGATCTGGGATGAATCATTCAAAACCTCTCTGAGTGTGCTCTCAGGTGCATGGTGAGGTTTTTGGGGTGTCCTGTGCAGGGCCAGGAGTTGGACGTGATGATCTTTGTGGGTCCCTTCCAACTCAGAATATTCCACAACTTCATGATTCTATGAAGTGTCACGCAAGACTAACTTTGGTGGAAACAGACACAATATGTCCCCATTAGAGAACATAATCATGCCATTAAAGTGTTCAGAAGGCATTCCTTCAGACTTAGCTTGACACTGTGTCCATTCATCCTCCTCTCCTTTAGTATTCCTGTATTATAATTGCCATAGCTAACAATGAGCAATTGGGAGACAAAACCCTTTCTCTGACATTGAAATTCCAAAGAAAGGAGGCAGCAGCAGTGAGCAGTAATTGCATGCTTTCCCTCTTTTCCCTGCATTTTAGTTATGTTTTTACCTTGAAAAGTATCTTAATTGTCCATCTGCCAATTTCACAACAGCTGACATCTTCTGTCTAAGTGAGACACACTCTCAATCTTTGCTGGGAAAGGTGGTTCAAAAGCACACCAAAAATAAAATGGATCAGAGGATGGATTGCCATGCCAGCATACGTTTTCAGCTCTCATTTATGGCCCTTCTTGATCCAGCTTCAGTTTCGGGGAGGGAAAAGGGTGTAGCGCTGCTTTAAAAGCCATAACCTTTGGAATTAAAATGAGTTCTCTGCACAAACTGAGCAATAAAAAAGCAATCATATCACCAGGCTGCTGGCCCTTATTATTTCAGCATCAGTGTGATGGGCTTTAAAAGCTTTAGACATGCTGGGAAAGTTAAATACACGTGTTCCATTTAAAACTGACCAGCATTTAAATATGTAGACACCTGCCATGACAAGCAGTCAAGGGATTGCTCTTTCATTTTATAAATGGAATAAAACTGCTCAGCAGAATGGCATGACATCTGTGTGGATATTTGTTTAGTTGCTACTGGTGTACTTAATGTGAGGGATTTAGAGTATTAGTCTCAGACAGCATTCTGCAAGCTCTACTTCCCCACAGTGACTTTTCTATTCAGTGCAAGATTTAAGTAGCTGAACAAAGTGATCCTTTTGTTTAGAATAAAATAAAGAAGTGTGTAGGGGTGAGGTGGCTTGTCTTCTCATTTTCTCTTGCTGCACAGAAACTGTGAGGTTTGCTCGCAGCAGGAGCCATACAATGCGTGCACTCTCCAGATGCTGGCTCTAAGGGTGGTGGGGGGAAACAAGGAGATGGTTTTATTCCCTGGGCAAATGGAACAAAAGTTCCGTTTATCTGAGAGTTTGAACAAAAACACTTGTCTTTAATTAATTTTGGGGTGGTTTAATCCTTTTTAATATTTATATTGGAGTTAATGTTGAACTGAAAACATGCATTTCATTGAAACAAGTAAACACTTGGAAAATATCAGAACTAAGTATTCAGATTTTCAAGATATTTCCTTTCTTGAATTCACACACAATCACAATGTCCTCCCTGCCCTGTCCCCCAGGGTTTGAATTTCAGCATATTTTCAGCTTTCCCAAGTGTGCCTAGGGATGAAGAGATGTTGAACTTATTGCATGCTGAAAGTGTTTTGCTCACAGCTAGATTTTCCCCCGTGATGGAATGAAAACACAAACAGAATAATATAGATTTCTGCCAGCTTCAAGAATTATTACAGATATCACCTTCTGTCCTTTTCCATGTGGGTTTTCCCCACCCCCCCTCATCCATTCTTTCCTCTTCACTAATGCAAAACAATCACTGTGCATAGTTTTTGGGACTGGTACTTGTTGGTTTTTTTCATGCAATGTTCCTCATTTCAGTATCTTGAGGTTAGCTTTTCTTTCCCATTTGTCTTTTATTTATAGTTATTTATGCTGGGGATGAAAACTATAACACTGAAGGAATAGAGTAATTTATACTTGAGGACTGAAATCTGATTTTAATTATCCCACAAGAATAATTTGTCAGTGTCTCATTTCTGACCATCTGTAAAAGATGTTGCCTTTATCACTTTTTAAAGTAATAAAACCATAAAAATGAATTTGAGTGATCTTTTTCCCCACTGCTTTTCTTCCTCTTCCACACCTGTAAAAACACCATTTTCAGACTGCTGCCACAATCCCAAAGTGAAAGAAAACCAAACCATTCTGCTTTGTGCTCTGTGTTACTATTAGAGTAATTTAAAGAAGCACAAACCACAGAGAGTTAATCAACGCTATGTCTTTAAACACAGTTTTGTATTCTTGGAGTGTTGTATAGTAGAGATGCAAAGATAAGTGATTGTGCTTGATTTTTATGCTTCTAGACAATATTTTTCATGTCATAAAAGAAAAACAGTGCTTCTTTACACTCCCATCTTAAATAGAGTAAATCTGATTCCAG